>VTPC01007893.1:0-24694 GCA_011009095.1 Ignelater luminosus
AAAAATACTCCTAGCGACATCTGTGGTCTAATAGCTGAAAGTCTCATTTCATAGGTATACACCTGGTAGAACAGCGGTTCCTAAAAGATATTCCGCGGGACTCTAGTGTTCTGTGGAAGAGTCACAGGAGTTTCGAGAGTTAGGACGTGAGCAGCCGACGCCGATATACCGGCGCTTACCGATACCAACCCGCGCAAGTAATCGGCGCCGGTGTAGCTGTCTTGCACAGATGTGCAAAAACTGATAATGAAAACGCAACAGAAGCATCATTCCTGTTAAGTTACAGAATTGCTCGAACTGGAAAACCACACACGATTGCAGAAATTCTAATTAAACCATGTATGACAGAAATAGTTGGCTGTGTACTCGGAGAAGATGCGGAGAAGAAAGTTGCAGCAGTCCAATGTTCCAACAACACCATATCTGATCGAATCCTTAAGATTTCAGACAATATCGAAGATGAGTTAATTGGTAGATTGAAAAATAGTACCGCGTTAGAAAGCAACTTGATGAAAATACAGATATCGCCGGACTGTCAATACTGCTTGTTCTTGTGAGATATTCTTCTGGAGGATCTATCGAAGATTTGTTTCCCTGCGCGCTTTTGGAAACCAACATAACTGGAGAAGAAGTTTTAACACTCATTAATAGTTACATGTATAAACATATTGACTGGAAGAAATGTATTGACGTATGCAGCGATGGGACAGCAACTATGATTGGTAAAATAAAAGGCACAGTATCAAGAATAAAAAACGTCGGACCAGAATGTAACAGCGGTCATTGCGTTTTGCATCGCCATGCCCTTGTCGCGAAGAAAATGCCGTCTGACTTGAAGAAAGTTCTTGATCAGGTCGTAGAAATTGTCAATTATGTCAAGTCTCGTTCGCTTCAGTCAAGACTTTTTAAAAACGCGTATGAAGACATGGGAAGTCAGCATCAATCACTCCTTCTACACACTGAAGTGAGATGGCTTTCCAGAGGAAAGATTTTAGCAAGGCTATTTGAACTATAACACATGGGCTGAAAAGTCCCAGGCCTAACAAAGAAAACACGGTTTTTTTTGTTCAAAATTAGCTTTATTCATCAACGTAATTTCCATCAAGAACAACGCAATCATTCCAGCGCCGCTCTAACATTTCAATACCACTTTTGTAGAACGATTTATCTTTTGCCTCAAAATAGGACTCAGTTTCAGCGATAACCTTTTCATCCGAGCGAAATTTCTTACCGGCAAGCATTTTTCTTAGGTCTGCGAACAGCCAGTAGTCGCTGGGAGCCAAATCTGGCGAATGCGGTGGATGTGGGAGCAATTCGAAGTTCAATTCATGTAGTTTTGCCATTGTTTTGATTGACTTGTGACACGGTGCGTTGTCTTGATGAAACAAAACTTTTTTCTTTGCCATATGCGGTCGTTTCTTTGCAATTTCGGCCTTCAAACGCTGCAATAACGCTATATAATATTCACTGTTGATGGTATTTCCCTTCTCAAGATAGTCGATGAATATCACACCACGCACATCCCAAAATACCGAGGCCATAACCTTTCCAGCCGATTGTTGTGCTTTCGGTCGCTTTGGACGAGGTTCACCAGTTGCTGTCCACTCAGATGACGATCGTTTTGATTCCGGAGTGAAGTGATGGATCCATGTTTCATCCATTGTCACATATCGACGCAAAAGTTCCGGTTTGTTACGTTTAAACAAGGCCAAACACTGCTCAGAAACATCAACACGTTCTTGTTTTTGGTGAACAGTGAGCAAACGCGGCACCCACTTTGAGCAGAGCTTTCTCGTAGTCAAATGCTCGTGCAATATAAAGCCAACACGTTCTTTTGATATCTTTACAACGTCAGCTAACTCACGCAACTTCACTTTTCGATCATTCAAAACGATTTTGTGGATTTTTTTGATGTTTTCTGGTGTTACCGCCTCATTTGGACGTCCACTGCGTTCTGCATCATCGGTGTCTCTACGACCACGTTTGAAGTCAGCAAACCAACGTTTTATTGTTGTTTCTGATGGAGCGGAGTCCCCATAACACTTTTCAAGCCATTGCTTCGCTTGAACGGTATTTTTTCCCATCAAGAAGCAGTGTAAAATTAAAACACGAAATTGTTTTTGATCCATTGTTTTGAAAATAACAAAAGTAGCGTCACTCTTAGCACAATAACTCACAAAATAATGAATAGAATATCATGAAATTTTAACTAACTGAAAAAGCGGTGAATGCAATAGAACTAGCGCCATCTATTTGTTAGGCCTGGGACTTTTCAGCCCATGTGTTATGACGAGCTTTAGGTTGTCCTGACAGGGCAACCAATTTTCTATATCCATGAATCACGTTGAACTATTGCACGACGAGCAATGGTTTATGATATTGGCTTATTTGGCCGATATATTCGATAAACTCAGTGCGGTCGTCAGGTCCTTACAGGGAAAAACCACCACCACGCTCACAATGAGAGACAAAATTTCATCACTGTAAAACAAATTTAGCTTCTGGATTACACGTGTGGAACAAAAAAATTACGAATGTTTTTCTCTTGTGGATGTATTTCTTGGAGAAAATAAGTTGCAATTAAATAACCACAGATGTGGAAAAAACATAAGTGAACATTTATTGAACCTTAAAAAACCTTGAAAGAATATTTCCCAGAAGATTTACGGAACAGCGACTGGGTACAGAATCGATTTGCAAACCGGACCAAACCATCAATGCTAACTTTGTCGGAATATGAGAATGTGACCGATATTAAGAGTTCATCTTCTCTAAAACACATATTTGAGTCAGTACCACTGAACGACTTTTAGATTGGACTGAAGGATGAATATCCTGCAATCGCTGAAAAGACTATCATGACTCTGCTTCCCTTTGTCTCGACTTACCGATGCGAAACTGACTTTTCAGCTTATGCCTATACCAAAACCAAGTTCAGAACTAGACTAGCTGCCGCTCGAGATCTGCGAATTCAACTGTCCGACATCAAACCTAATTTTAAGACTGTTATTAGTAAAACGATTAGTTTAATAATAAGGTATAAATAAAAAAAATTGATTTGTATGTCCACAATTGCTAATTAACTTTATTTATAAGAGTTGGGATTCTGCCAAAAGAAGGTCGATCACTTACGGTTCCATAGCCAAAAAAAATTGGGACTCGCTGCTCTAGAACATCACAGTGTGGAAGTGCACCATCTTTTTGAAAAGTTCGTTCTTTTTCTAAAAGATTGTTATTATTTTCTAAAATTTCTAATCTTCTAACAAATGCATGTAAATATCTTCATTGAGGTTGCCCTGAATAAAAAACACTTCAACAAATTCACTAGCGGTCTTAACGAGTGTTCCAAGTATTGCATTTGCGCACCTGAAAAAAGTGGTGCATGATATTTGTTTTGATCGCTTCTTACACTTTAAGTGACTATGAAATGTAATGTAGGACAAAAAAATTCTCATAAATGTAAAACGCTCATATTTATTTAAAATTTCGAGGATACATCAAAGTATAAAGAAATAAACATATAAAAAGTGCAATAAATTGCAGAATACTTAGGCAGGTCCTGTCAAGCCGTACGGACACTTGCTCTGTCCCGGAATCAGCAGAATTCGTGCCTCATTAGGTTGCCACTTAAGTGTACGGATATGGGACAATATACAGGAAAAAGGGTTACCACGCATTAGTTTCTTACCAAGTAGTTGCAACACTGGAGACTTATAGAAAAGAGGGAGAAGTTCCTGAGTTTTTTTTGGGCGCTATCTTCAGCGCACTATCTCCATCATGGTGACCTAAGAAAAACACCTCTCCCCAAAGACCACATCTGCTTGGTTTCGACCACCGGGGCCACTGGAAGGCGCAATTCTCAGCCAGGTTGCGGTAGACTACACGATCACGCCGAACTCTGCGTTCCCAAGCACATAGCTAGCTATTACAGTTAATTAAGCAAGAGTGCCCTTCACACGTAGTATGAGACGATAAAAAATAACACATGCATCTATCATACTGCCATATTGGTTATACGCCAAGAAAATCACATTAAGGCAACTTCTCAAGTGAGGCCTGTTGCGTCTGACACGCAGTTCCCGCGCCACACAACTGTCTTTCTACATACTAGGTTTCTAAAATTTGTGCGTGCCTGTTGCAGCTGTCTGGATGTAGACCCTTAATGACAAAGTAAACCCATACGGTTAAGTTATTTATTACCTACAGATTACAATTCTATGTTTGACATATTGTAACAATAAAGTTGTGAAGGAATTCCACAGTAAATAAGAAAAATTTACAGTCATTTCTCAATATTTCAAAATTAGACAGGCGATTTTTGGTTTATATCCCATATAGCACTGGACGTTCATTTGTCGTCCAAGATTAATCCGGACGTTCATGGACGTAAATTGGATCTTCCATAATCGGAAGGATAAACAGAACCTGGTATCTTTAAAAGTAAAATGAAAAAAAGATCTTTAAATGAGATAGTACTAAAAGTAAAGTTTATTGCAGCCAAATAATAAAATAAATCTTAGGAAAGCTGAAACACCTGATAAAAACCTAGGACCAGTAGTGGTCCTACGATGGTTTCCTAAGATTCAAGACGCAATTTTAGATTTTAGATTTAGATGGTTTACATGACCTCTGAATAATAGGGTAGCCCCTGACTAGATTTCGCCAAGGATCCTAGAGCCGGCACCCGGCACTGATCAGGACAGGAACAAAGTAGAACGTTTTAGTTCACGTTCCAGTCAACTAGATTAACAGATAAGATTTAAAATAAAAAATCTAATTGGCATCAAAAATCGTAGTGTCTACATCGTTAGATTTTAAATTAGATACGGTTCTAAGTATTTATGTACAGATATACAGGATGTTCCACTTAGCCACTTAAAGAACAAATGTTGCCTAAAGTCATTACCTGATTTAAAATCCAAGTTGCAAGGTGTATCATGTCACCTTGATACTTTTATTAATAGAGTCTAAATTCGTTCTGAATTGCATTGCTTTTCAGAAACAAAATTTTTATTTGACTGAAGATATAAATACTTGACTGTTTGATTAGTTTTTTTACAATGTAAGAAGCTCCATTACTTTTTTCCACATAGTACAAATAGTTGCGATGTACTGTTGCTTTATTACATATTCAATTAATTGTTTGTGGTTTCGAACAAGTCTTTTAAAGCGCCCAGCCATCGTAGTAACACGTATAGGTCTCTTCTCATACATATTCAATGCAAGGTTAATGTATGCTGATTTAACCAAGACTGCCCCTTTATACATACATGTGTGTATTGCCTTTAATTTAGGCCAGCATTATATTACCCAGTCTATTCCTGCAACAAAACATAAAAGGTTCGCTTATTATTTATATTTTATTCATAATATTATTCTTGGAATTGTGTGCACGTTACATTACGTAAAGTAACTACTGAAACTGAAAGCCTATACTATAGTACGCTTAATCGTATTATTTATATCTATCACATGTAAGTAATTTTCTATTGTTAAAAAGGAAACATGACTAATATTTAAATTAAAAGCAAATATCATTCCAACATAATTTATTTAATGGAGAAAATGAATGCAAATGCAAGTATTTACTTTTATGTAAAAAAGCGTGTTGTAGTTTATTGAGATCAGTTGTTCGAACTAGCAAGCGCCATCATTAATCAAGCAATTTTCATTTACGCTTTTGTAATTTATAGTTCAACCTAATTTCAACATTTTTTATCTTTGTAACCTTCTTTTAATTCTTGTTTTTTCCTATTCACCACCCACTATTATAATTTATTAGAATTCAACACTTTTTTGTAACTATTCATAACATACATTTTTCATTTGTTTTAATATTAATCATTATTTTACACAAATATACTTATAAGTATTTTAATAATTATTTCGAAAACAATACGTAGTACATAAACCACAAAAAGGTCGTTTAGCGGTAGAATTGTAAGATGAACATCTGCAATCAAGATACCTAAAAAACTCCCCAAAATATACAAAGAGCTGCAGATCTGCTACTACTACTACTACTTTCCTTTTAAACTACCTAAATTTAAATAAGTTTTATAGTATATTAAATTAAATTTATAGTATATGTGAGCGCATGGCTATAAATTCAATATGTTGCCTACTGTTTCTAAGAAAGGTCTTAATCTGTCCAGTATGGAAAGTTTCTACTATTCATCAACCAAACAATGATTTTGAAGACTTTATCATAAATTTGTAGAATAGTATACCATTGTGAAGTCACCTTGTGCTCCATGTTTATTTCTAAGGCCAACGTTAAAGTCAAAGATATCAATCTTTTCCTGATAATGAAAATAATACCGTGGAGTTGCTTTGAACTACTTGTTTGATTTTGCAACAATGAGCCTTTGACGTTTTGTATTAAAACATTCATTGGATGTAGAAACAAAGAAATTTCATAAAGCGTCGATTTAAAACGACTAAAATTAAAAAAATATTTTAAATGTGCGAGTTTGACCAATGATCACTAATGTAATGATTCCCTTTGCTAGCGAGAAGCCTGAATCTTGCTAGACTTGGACTCTGCCTTGTCGTTCCCCTGAGTTTTTTATCTTTGCAGTTCCTGACTTATTTCTTTTTAAAGTTAATATCGAGGAAGTAAAGTAAAAAAAGATGTGTGAGATTTAACTAAATTAAATGTGCACAGTAAATATTGTGACTCGGAAAAAAACTAAACAGGGGCCCTTTCCACTATTTACTTATGTGCAGGACTGGCTTCAAAACTTAATGCGTCCTGAGGTAAACTCGGATTTTAGCGTTTTCATTCCATACGAGACCAGCATATGGACACAGTGTTACCTGTAATTTGTTTTAGCTCTCTGAAGAAGATTAATGGAGGGTAAAGCCCAACCTTCAACTTCAGCAGCTAGCCTGGTGGAGAATACAGCCCGATCTGCGTTTATATTTTTTTAAGAAGGTTAATGGATGTTGGATTTTGACCTTGGGTTACCGGAACCCGACATGTGTTCGTATTTAGCTCCCTTAAAATAATTAATGGAGGGCACATGCCCACCCCTTTTGGGATAAAAAATGGCTTTGATAGGTGGTTACCACACACAGCCACACTCATTTCTACTCCAGTTAAGTCAAAAGAAAAAAAAACCCATAGACCTCGCATGCATCCAGAGCAGGGAGTTTCAATAATATTTTTCTTCCTTTGATCGACTTGGGTTATTGTATTCGTTTGCTCATTCTACTCGTTAGGATTTGCCTTTTGCTTTTCTAAGCTAATATCTGGACTAACTTTGTAGTACTATTACGGGTAAGTCACTCAAAATAAATATAATAAAGCCGAGCTACATCTAACGGTTACACACTTTTACTAAATGAAACACAGCAAATACAAGATCGAGAAAATCGATAGCAATGCGATAAAAGCCTAAACAATATTTTAATTTCAATTCCTCTTTCAGGAGATTATGCCACTACTTCAAAAATGACAAGGTAATTGGTCTTTTCAAGCCCTGACAAACCATGAGTACTTTGAGTCTTTTGGTAGAAATTGATGTATGGTTTTATGTATGATTGATACTAAAAAAGTTGGACCAATCAACGGGTAATCTTTGGCGACCCAAAACCAGGTTTTGCCCTCCATAGATTTCTTTAGAAAAGTAATACAGACGGAAATCGGCTGCATTTTCCACCAAGTCAGGTTTCGATCTCCATTAACCTTTTTCAAAGAACTAAAAACGAATACAACTTGGGCTACTTCACATCTCTTCGGCCTAAGGCAGTAATGGCTTAGATATTAAAATAATTAATCCACGTAAGTTAAGCGGTCGGGTTCTATTTTCGACAGAAATATCTGCGATTAAATGAATTGATCACTTCTAGACGGCAACCTGATGATTTGGAATTCTTTGAATGCAGTAAGAAAGCGTAGAGGTAACCCAATTTTTGTTAGAAGAATGCTACACTACAACGTGATGCGTGACGTGAACCATCGTGACCCATGTGAATGGGCCAAGAAAGAAATAGCATTTCCTTGAATGGGCGGAAACGTAAACCAAACAGAAATCATCACGAAAGTGGCTGGGTCACATAGTTTACTTTCCCGAAATCAAATACTGCTTACAATTTTGCATAGATCCTTTACCTTTGCACAGCAGCTCTGGAGTGTGGTGATCTACGGGGAACGGCGTGCCAAGAAACGGAGGTGGTAATTTTAGGCACGTATGTGTACTATTAAACATAAAGAAGAATTACAAAGAGCGAAGAAATAATGAAAACTACTAAGAGTTTCTCCTCATTTAAGAGTTTTCAAATTCATTTTTTAAACAAAAGCTAATTAATTAAGTTTATTATGCAACAATTGTTATATGGCTAGTGGGTAGAAAAGTATAGTGATATTGTTTGTGATTGCACACGTGCAATCCCTTCATAGATCTGCAAGTTTTAAAAACAACTAAATTTAATGCAGAAAACGTACGTCTGGATATGTTAATCTGCTGCAGGTATGACCTTCACATACTTTTGCTTATAACATTCTTTACAACGAATGTCCAAAAATCAGCGGTGTCAAATAGTTTGTAAGCTAAGAAACGTGCGCCTTTTCTATTCACAATTTGTGTTATTGTTAAGATTTTGGAAAGAGAATCTTAAACAAATGGCAAATGTTGATGACTTGGCTAGAAGGAAACAAATGCCATGAAGCTATAACCGTATCAAGAATCGGAATTATAACACAGTAAATATGTAACTAGAGCCCATCACTCATCATTCTAAATAATTGATTAGATCAATTTACAGCTGTCGCTGTCTGCCCACTCTCGACCGGTTCCTCCATTCTTATTTGTTATTCCACCTTCCTTCTTCGGGGTCCCTTCTCTCCACTGCTTAATCTGTCTCATCTCTAAATGATCTTCTTGTTTTCCTTCGTTTTCGTCGTCCCATTGGGCTCCATTCAGTAACTCGAGAGATCTATCTTTCAGATGTCGCGCTTCTAACATGGCCGTACCATATAAGCCATTTTTGTCGATATAGGTGAGAATATCTTCCTCTACTGACATCCTTCTCTTTATCTCTTCATTTGGGATTCTTTCTCTTCCAGTAACCTCTACATCTCCATTTCTGCGACCGCTATTTCAATTTGGTCTTTTCCTTTGACCTTGTAGTAAACCCTTTGTTTTTTTTTTTAATGTTGACCAATTTTATTTTTTATTTTAATTGCTACGGTGCTCTCTTATATATTTTTTTGCATTTATTAAGTTGTCTGAGATGTTAAGTTTTTTTATGAAGTTCCATAGTTTTTCTCTCTGGCTGGAATCGCATGCCTTTTTTTAGGTTGACGGGGGTTAGGTGTACAGATCTGTTTTTAGCTAGTTTCTTCTCAATTAGTTGCTGCTCTGTGTATACATGGTCCAGGCAAGATCTCCCCGCTGTGAAGCCGACTTGGTTCTCACCTATCTTATTCTTAATGTTGTTTTCTAGCTTTTCTTTAATTAATTTTCCGTATGGTCTACCCATAGTTGAGGTAACATTGATGCCACTGCAGTTCTCACATTTCTTCCAGTTTCCTTTTTTAAATATTGATGTTATATAGGCTTCTGTCCATTCCTTTGGTATTATATTTCTATTGATTGCTGTCTCAAGCATACGCAGAAGCTTATCAGACCCATATTTGATAAGTTCAGGGGCTATTCCTCCTGATCCAGAAAATCGATTGTTTTTTATTTTTCTCACTATATTATTAATCTCAGTTAGATTAATTGTAATTGGTTCTGCCTCATTCCCTTGTTGTATAAAGTTATCATCTTCCGTCAATAATTTTCGATAGTAGTTTTGCCAGTATTCTTCCTTTATACAATGTGTCCAAGATAATGAGGCCCACTGAGGGATCTCGGAAACCATAAGAAATAGAAAAACGGTTAAATGAGGAAAAAGTAGTACAATTAAGCGTCTAGTACGATGCCGTTTAAAAAATATAAATATTCCGAACGATTCCGAAAATATTCGAAAAAACCGAAAAATTGCAATTTTGTTTTCATTCTTTTCTGAGTTTATTTTTTAACATTATGAAAAACGACAAACACTTTATTGAGAAGAAAAGGATGGTATTATTATTTTTTGGTACGACGTTTTGTTGCTTAGATATCATCTTCAAGTCCAAATTTTTAAATACGGACCTAATTAGTTAATTACGGACCTATTAATTTATAAAAAGTGACAAGTACAAATTGCATATCGTGTACACAAATAAAAAGCAAAGGGTATATGGTAATGTATACTGAAACAATTCTAGAAATAGTTCACTACTATTGTGACATAACTATTTTGAAATTAAAAGACCTTGGCATTCAAAATTTTTGACCGACCTACAGCACAGCTTAATGTAGTACTAATGTGCAGTCATGACAAGAACAATTGTAACTGGATATACAACATAGATAATATGCGTATTAGAGCGTAATTAGAATCAATAGTTTACAATAGTGAAATGCCACCCAAATACCGGAAATTGTGAATTAATAGATTTATTTGCGAAATGTTTTAAGAATGAGAGAAAAAGACAGCAATATATTATTAAGTTTATTCTGATCCCATTCAAACTTTTAAAACACTGTAATAAAGCGTGCAATTATAGAAAATATGTGAATGGCAAGGCAAACATAACCTAAGGATATACGGCGCTTGTTTTAGCTCATTATGTAAATATAACCTGCTAATATGAAGCATAATTCGCTTCACTTACAACTTTAATTTGCAGCACTTGTGCGCTAACGATATTTTTTCATATCATTGAAGCACGATCGATCAAGCGTAATTGTTATTTTTTAAAAGATTATTTAATTAAAGTTCAGATATTATGTAGTCATATGATAATAGTAGGTGTGGATTAGAATTTTATTAGTTTCAAATACTAACATTATTGAAATGATTTATAGCACTTTCCGTAATATGTTTATTTTTTGGAAACTATGCAACTTTTACTTTTCTAAGTAGGTAGAAAAATAGACTTAGAGTACCTTAGAATATTCCTCATCAAACAATAGGTACTACATAACATTTCAAACTAAAAGAGTTTTAATTAAATTTATAATAATAAAAACAAATATTTACGCGTTTACTTCTATTAATTCTTGTTCTAAAACTATTACCAACAAGTAGTGTTGAAATTCTAATTTACCATGGTTAATTTCTTGATTATTGTAGATTTCACTTGCACCCAAAATAACCGCATTTTATAAATTTGATAACTTGACGTCTAAGTTATTATTGTATTTTTTATGTTGTCCTCCTGTAATAAAAGAAACCAATCACTACTGATAATATGTACTTTGAAAGTAACTCTCAAAACTCCTGTAAACTGCCTTTTGTAAACTCGCTTGCAAATTGTGTGTTGTGTAGTTTCAGTTTTGCAAGTTCACAGCATTCACCTAGGGCCATATTAACCAATTGGTTGATTAGGCTAAAGCCTAGAGCGCCACATAAGGAATAGGTACTGTACTACGTCTAATCTCAAATTCTCTTTTCCGAATGTTTCACATTTTAGATGCATCTCATAGCATTAGTACTAAATTGTTCATCAGCCAATTTGTCTTAATTCCGCCCTATATTCCGCAAAATGTTTGGCTAACAGATAGGTATATATTTGTCACAACTTTGGGCATTCAAGAAATGTTCGTTACTGAACGTAATTTGGATGTAATTGTACATGGTCATCCGATGGGCATTCATCAGATGCACAACTTACATCCAAACACATTTGGACAAAGTACAGACCAAAATAGGATGTTCTATTAACGGTCGTCCGATGGGCTTCCAAAAAGGGAAGGCCAATGGATGTCCAGTTTACGTCTATAGACGTCCAAACTAATTTTGGACAATAAATGGACATCCAGTGGACGTCCAGTGCTCTATAGGCTCCTACAACAATTATCCCAGACTACCCCAAAATCAACTTTAAGAGGTTCTTCACTACACAGGTACTTTACTTTTTTTTTAAAAAAAAAGCTAAAACCATTAAATTGAGTCTGCATTATGGTAGATTAACTGGTGTTGCCTAACAAAGAACCAGGTTCTGTTTAGATGCATAAAGCCTGGTTCTTTTATTCATTCATTTAACCAGTCTTTGACTTTCAACCGTAAAAGCATTTCCTCTGGCTTGAATTACAAGCTTTGATATATTTTGCTACTAGCAAAGTTCTATTTCTAGCTTGGTAATTGTCAGTAGTGACAACAGAAGATTTAATTTTTTTCTGTCGCGTAATTTTTCCCTGTTAAAATAATTTTTAAAGATAAAGATTTATCATCAACTTGTTACTCAATGATTCCTTAAACATTTGCTTATTACTATGTATACCTGGGTAAAACCCCAACTCTTTTCGAGATGTAAAAGTCGATTTGATCAACATCAAGAACTTTCCGAATCTGTTCAGAGTTATCAACAGTTTAGGTAAATCCATGTATTTAGCTTCTTTTGCAATATTTAGATGACTGGGTTTGCAAAAGAAGTCCTAATATATGCAGCATTTATAACCATATCCACCTGTTGCTCAGTATCTGCTCAATTCAGGGTTATATAAAAGTGAACATAATTAGGTCTAATTTTTTAATTCCTAGTACAATTGGAATCTGTTATGCAACTCAAAGCCCAACAAGCATCAACTAATGCATCCTTAGCCAAATGGCACATTAACACTGATTAACAGAGTTTTTGGTTCTTAAACAAAACTAGGTAATCCTTATGTAACTTTTCATTCTGAATTCAAATCTGCTTTCATATTTTTCCTATCACGTGTAGTTTATGAAATATATAGACATTTGCAGTTCCAGTGGACAGTGTAATTATAATTACATTAGGTAATTACGTAATAGCGATAAGAAGTTTTGGCAAAGAGGTAATTGCAGTCCGCATATATTAGAAAGCTATTAACATGTCATCAACAGGTGTGTCATTCTGATAAATATTTGTAAATATTATTTCAACTTTCCATAAGTGAGATCACTTATGTATGAACCTGTTCATTAGTACTGTTTTGTGGAGCAAGTGAAATGTTATCAAGTTGCATTATCACTGCTTAACAAAGAAAATTTCTTGTGTTTTGAGTGATAACTATAGAAACATTAATCATGTCTCGTAAATGTGCGAACGATCCGGGCAGTTTTCGTTACGTTTGTGGAGAGTTTACTGCTAAACACCAAAAACGATGTTTTACTGTGCTAATAAGGAGAGCTTATCCTCTGTACTTTGGATATCCAGTTGGAGATCAAGGTAAGCAATGGGCACCACATATTTCTTGTGTTTCTTGTGCAAATCGCTTTCGACAGTGGATAAAAGGTTCCCGTGTATGTATGTCCTTCGCAGTACCTATGATATGAAGGGTTGAAAGAATTATCTAACCAATTGTTACTTCTGTATAACAAAGACAGCAGGCTTCTCTGCAAAAAATAAAAAATCTGTTGTGTATCCTAATTTAACATCGGCGATAAGTCCCGTTGGCCATTGTACTGATCTTCCTGTTCCTGTGCCACCAGAAACATTTGAAGGAAGAGATGAAGAAAATGTCGACATTGTTTCTAGCAATGATCCAGTTTATTCCTCCAGATTCCACTCAGCCACATTTGATCACACAGGCACAACTAAATGATTTAGTTCGTGATTTGAACTTAAGCACAAGCAAAGCCGAGTTGCTTGGCTCCCAATTGAAAAGGTGAAATTTATTGGAATACAGTACCAAAATTAGTCATTTCCGTAACCGCAAAAAGAAGTTTTCTGAGTTTTATTCCATGGGCAACAATCTTACCTACTGCAGTGATGTTGATGGTTTGATGGAAACCCTTGGACGTTAACACAAACCAGAAGAATGGCAACTGTTCATTGATGCATCTAAATTTAGTTTAAAAATAGTTCTATTGCACAATGGCAGTGAATTGACTTCAGTTCCCATTGCATGTTCAGTTCACCTAAAGGAATCTTATAAGAGTATGAAATGGCTTTTAACAAGCATAGACCATAAACGATGCGAGTGGAAAATCTGTGGAGCTTTGAAAGTTATAGCTTTGTTATTAGGAATGCAATTGGGATTTACAAAATACAGTTGCTTTTTGTGCAAGTGGAACAGTCCTGCTAAATTGCAGCATTATATTGTGAAAAGTTGGCCAAGCAGGCAGATAGTTGTGAGAGAAAAAACTATTTTACATGAAAGCCTTGTGGATAAAAACAATATCTATTTGCCCCCTTTGCATATAAAGTTACGGCTGATAAAGAATTTTGTAAAAGGTATGGACCGTGGCGGAAGAGGATTTCAGTAAATAAAAATTTCCAAAAATCAGTGAAACTAAGATAAAGGAGGACATATTTGGGTCCCCAAATTTGGCAATTATTTTGATGCGGTTTCAAATCTGTCATCAATGGCTTTCTGGGCAACAACAAAGCAGAACAATTCGAAACCCTTGTCGACGAAATGTTGACAGCTTACCGTAAAATTTGGGAACTGTAAATGATGAGCATGGAGAACATTTCCATCAAGACCTTTCAACGTTGAAAAACCGGTGCCAGGGAAGATGGAATTCGAACATGTTGGCTGATTACTGTTGGTTACTGATTAGAGAAGACCCTAAAGAAAACTGTCAAATAGAATATTTTAATGGGTTTTATGTACATTTTGTAATATAAAATGCATCTCATTACTTGAGCGTTTTATTTCGAAACAAAATCATGTATTTCTCGGAAACTGTATGGGCTAGGGAAAAACCAAAAGCAGATTTCGATTCAGCATGAAAAAATGATTCAAGATCACCTATTTTTAACTAGGAACCAGAAAAAAGTTTCAATTTGGTAATCAGTGTAATTGAGCAAGATAGTTTTAGTTTGCTCTATTTGTTTCAGGTGCAAAGTCTGTTAAAACCCAACAAACCACAAATGAAGGTACAGGAATGAGTATTAGACCCAATTAGAAATTCAACCCATCTTGAGATTACTCCAGATCTAATCGTATGATCTATAAAATGATTTTTCTTATTGCTCAAGCATGTTTGAACAATACTGAATTGAGTTGTTTCATCTATGCTTATTAATCCTTGTAAGATTTCTTTGGAAGACAAAATCTATCATTTACTCAATATTTTCTTATAACGGAGATCCAGGTTCATCACTACCAGCAGCAATATTTTATTGTTTGAACTGATGATCATCCTTGCAAGGTTTAACAGAATTATCTACTTTGTCTACATTTTATCTTATATATCTTCCTTTGTTCTTGAAATTTGATTCTATTTATGACTCGTCGTAGAAAACAAATCTGGCTCTTTTATCAAGCATTTATGAAAGGCAAGCTGCCCAGAGCTCTCAATCAGAAGAAAGCTCAAGCATCACCCTATTATAAATGAAAAGGCCTAAGAATTCAACAGACTATTGAGAATAAATGTACAAAGCTTTTGTAATTGCTATTTTTCTCTAAGGAAAGGGGAGAGGATTTGTATTAATTTGAATTGATCATAACATTATTCTTAAATATCTACCTAGGCAAAACGTCTGATATACACACTGCAGAAGAAAGACACTGTTACACTTCCCATTTTGATCTTTCAAATAAAGAATATTCTTCTAGGAAATAAGTTATCGTATAGTCAATTTGTGTTGAAATACTTTATGTACACTGTGTATATTGTAGAGAGAGCTTTCTAATGACATATGAAAAGCATTCTATTCACAATACTTTTGAAAGATGATTTTTAAAAAACTTGATTTTCAGGACAATGACTTGTAACGTTGACAAGTTACAGAATAAAAACATCAAATAAAAACAGCTTTAACAAATGACACTACAGAAAACAACTGAAGAAACATGTGTAAGTGAGAAAATACGTAATGAGATTATTTAAAACAACATAATGAATACATCAGATAAAAATACAACAAAATGCGTTGGTCAGGGATAATTTATGTTTTTGTATTGGCAATTGTCCAGTAACAACATTCCACACTGCAATATAGAAATACACATGTTGGTCAAGTTCAAGTTAAATGTTATAACACACATCTGCACCAAAAATATAAAAAAAGAATTGTTACAACACTTACGATTTGTAAATCGTCCAAGTCTGTCTCAATTCACTTTTCAAGAATCACTATGTATAAAAGCTGGATTTAATTTGATAATATCTGTACCTATACAAACTAGTGTTTGTCTTTTATTCTTTTATTTTCAACGCATACAAATATAGATTTCAAAGAACAATTTGTTTTAGGCAATATTTCATAGAATAACAAGATTATTATTGAGCAAATTTATAAATTACAACTATTGTATAAAAGAGAAACTATAATGTTACAATAAATGGAAATTTCTACAATGCTACTAAAAAAGGCTGGCTTTCAGTATACGAATGCATAAAATTACTGCTGGCAAGCACGTTTGATATTTAAATGCTACTGGATACAGACATAAACTGGAATACATTACAACTTAAATTGTAATACTTAAAATAAAAAAATAAATGATATAGTATGTAAATCTCTGTAACACTGCTACGAGTAAAAAATAATAATGGTAACAATAAAATTATAAAAAATATTTGGCGTAAGTAGAATTGAATCACAAATTCGATTACCACTATAAAAGCTTTGTGTAATGTTAAAAAGATTATCAGGCATTTGATGAAAATGTTATTTATTAATATTTCTAATTTCACTGTAACTTTTAAAAATATCACAACTAGTACCATAAATAATATGCAACAAGTAAATTTCAAATTCATCAAACACCTTCAAAATTCAAACTACAACTACTTCTGATTAGTAATGGATTTTCATTCAACAACTAAACATGGCTGTAATCTTCCAAAAGAGCCTTACCATAATGAGTAACAACATAGTCATGGTAATACATCATTATACAGAGAGGCTGTCCCAAAATTAATGATGCCCACACAACAACATTACCCATACGAGGACCAAAATTTTTCTCCATATACCTCGACAAAAATGAAAGAGGTATTTGGCCCATCATACCCATAAATGCCCAAATTTTAAATGTCTTTAATGGCACACTGACCTGAAATATATTTTTGATTAGAAAATTAAAAAATAAAACAAAAATTCTTAAGATTACCATGTATTCATGGAAGAATGCACTTATAAAGAACACAATAACACTTGCAGTCATTTTTCCATAACCCATTTCAACTACTGGGATATACAAATGTCGCACAGCCCAACGATGTACTGGCATATTCCAAGTACGCCAAAACGTATCAATATTATTGGCATTCCACCAATCACAATAAAAGTTACGATCGGCAAAGTGTAAAAGTTCACCCATCAAATTCATAAATGAATGGAACACTATATAAAACATGCACAGCCATGCCAAATGGTTCGGAATCTACAAGTAAGTTAACCAATTATAACTGGCAAAGTAATAAATTAAAATCATTACCGCTAATTTTAACAGTCTTTCGGATGCTTTAGTGATATCCATATTGCTAAATGGTATAAGCGAGTTTTTTACGGATGGCACCATATACTGCTGCATAACAGCAAATATAATCTGTATTCCCAACACCACTTCTACAATTCGTTTAAAAAGAAACCGTTTTCTAATTCTGGAAGTTCTGGGAAAATTCAGTTCGTAGCAAAGAGTGGGTGCTAATATAAAATAAAACAAATCTTTAAGATTGAGATTATCCGGATACTGCACCAAGTGTTGTTCATGATCTGTTTCATCATGAGTTGAGGCACTTCCTTTATCATCTGAAAGTTAAATATTCATTCTTAGTATTTAATGTTTCATACGCTACAGTAAGTAAACCATTAAAAGAATGTTAGGATTATTCTATAGCAATCTTTTTTAAAACTAACTCTAATGATTGCACTATTATTCAGTGTTTCCAAAATTGTGGGCCATGAGTCTAGACCAGTAATGCTCAGATTGCGCAGGTGTCCCATAGGAACACTGTCAATGGCAAAATAATTTTGAGTAATTGGCACAACATATAGAGGAAGATGCACTACATTTAGAATATTTCCAAACTTTATTGAACAGGAAATTCTCAAAATGAAACATAAGGGGTAGTACTTTCCTCATTTTGGGGGCACCAAAAAAGAAAGTTTGAAAACAACTGGTCTAACCATTTATTAATATATAGAACTAATTCTCTGAATTTGATATTTGTACTTTTCTAGACCTTAAAAGTACCACAAAAGCAATCAACATACAGGGTGGTCCAACAAAAACGAAACATACTGAATTATTCCTATAAAAATAATTTTTCAAAGAAACCCAATTGTCAATTTGTATTGGGAGGGGGACATTTTTTGACGTACAATTCAAACCTTAAATTTCAATCTCCTAACGGGGAGATTTTTAATGAGAAGGGGGTTCAAGTGGCACATCATTAGAAAGACCTTTCAATTTTCCATATTGCTCTGTTTGAATTTTTAAATTCAATCAATTTGTTTGGAAGAAACAAGGTGTGAAATCTAAAACATAGAAGGCTTCATGATCTACAAATTTTTATATTATAGTCTTAGTTACTAA
This sequence comes from Ignelater luminosus, assembly GCA_011009095.1. Classification (NCBI taxonomy): domain Eukaryota; kingdom Metazoa; phylum Arthropoda; class Insecta; order Coleoptera; family Elateridae; genus Ignelater; species Ignelater luminosus. The sequence continues at coordinate 18,504 of VTPC01007893.1, forward strand.
ACAAAACTTACAAAATCTCGACCTCTAACAAACATTATTACAGACCAATGCCACAACTGTTGGTGGTGGTGTGATGACACGCTGAACCAAACTAAAACATGACTTACCTCGAACCAATTTTTTAATGGCAGTCATTAGCTACCATGACAATTTTACTGTAACACAATATCAAAGTCTACATGGCAACTCATCATCACTCATTGTGTGGCCACTATCACGTTGTCTTATCCATATCAAAAGATGAGCCGGTTTCCACCCTCTTAATTAAATCTAGACATTCTCTAATTACCATGGCAACTGATTTTGTCCTTTTTCTTCTTGTTAAAATTGGATAAAGCTATACTTGTTTAAATTTTTAAAGAAGCTCTCATTGGCTAGTAAAAGAAGAGTAGAAACTGAGCCAATGTGTTACTAAGAACATTGACATAGAAATGTGTAGGTTATAACAGAGAATGGAGAGTTGTTGAGCAAAACCTAACGCAATAGCATGTTTCTATCTTATGGGAAAAATCTTCAAATTAACCAAAACAAAGTTATTCATATTGTGACAACGCTGATACATTAAACAAATATAACCAAACAAACAACTTCACACGAGTTCCATGAGTCCTATTAGAAACTTAAGCGAACGGTTAGAAAGTTGTTCATCTTACAGTTTACTGTTTTGTTAATTCTAGAGATTGATTTTCTGCAGTGCACACATCACTAGTATATTTATGGTAGGGTGTACTAGTACTAGTTCTGCATTTTTAGTCAAAGCCTCTTCCCTTATCAAGTTACTAGGTAAGTTTTGTTCTACACCTATGCAATGTATTCAGAATTCATAGCACATCATTTGGATTTCAAGAACGGCAAGAAATAAAAAGTCAATTAAGTTGGAAAACTATTGCCTAGTTTGAAAATCAACTGTTTTTGAATCTTTAAAATAATTTATGGCATTCTAGATATTCACTAAAAACTATTATTAAAATCTTTAAGATTTCTTTAATGTCACGTATGGTCTATGGTTTATCTAAAACAAAACACAATTGCAAAAATAGTTTTTTCATAAAGAAATTTGAGAATTTTAATTTTTAGTGAATACCTAGGAAGCCATTAATTATTTTGAGGATCAAAAACAGTTATCTTCAAAATAGGCAACTTTTCTCTAATTTAACTGACTTTCTATCTTTTATACTTTCAAAACTCTAATATTGGACACGCTACATTTTTAGATACCTAAATTATCACATAAATTCTATGTCAGATTCACTCAATGTGTTCAATTATTTGCAAACAGTAATAAATGATGGAGTCTTCCTTTCTGAGTACATTACATTTGTTTGCCCTTATTAATGGTTCTTTTCTTTCTTAGATATTCACAGCTTTGTGGTTTGATTGGAATGTCAAAAAAACACAGCTAGATTAAGTGCCATTTAAGGACATGATTAACATATTTTATATGGAACTTATCTTGTATTGATAAACTTTCTATCTTTTTTGACCAGGAAGTATCCTATCAGAGGCTTACAGTGAGCAAATCCTTCTTGATTGCAACTTGTTAGAAGGAATTCTCTGCAGTGCTTTGAAGCATTGGTATCTAAAATTCTCAGATTCAATTGTTTATGATTTATCATTTAATTTATAAAGTTGGTTAGGATAAAGAGTGTCTAATGCAATTTTTTAGCTTAAGATAAAGATTGCTACTTAATAGTCACTTTAATAGATCATTCATAATATGCCCTAATATGTTAACAGATGAGAGATGCGTTAAGTAAATTTCATTTCATTTTAATTACTGATCTGAACATGACAAAAAAATCACACAAAACACCAACCTTTAGGTAGATTAGTATATGAGAACGATTGTCTTCTTAATGAATGATTTTTTGAATGCCGTTGTTGTGTTCGACACCACATGTTCACTTGAACATACGACCATAATTTCAAAAACAGTACGCTGTAGAACATGCTTACTGCTGAGGCACCCACTAAAAAATTGAACCTTTTTTTTTAATTTGCAGCTGTAATACCAATTTTAAACTTACTTAAACTAAATCCATCTTTGATATGTATGGCAACAATTGGTATTAAAACCAAAACAACCAAATTTATAACGTGTGCAATCATCCCAGGACCATTTGGGATAATATCCTGTAAATTACAGTATAATAATATAATTATTAATAATAAATAAATTAAATTAAATATAAAATTGGAAGTAATTGCTCACCACAGACAAACCTTTTTCAGTTAACAAACACAGCACAGCAGGTACTAATGCATCTGTAAATTTTAAAATACTTAATAACTAATCAGATTATACATTTATGCAGGTCATTTACATAGCAGTAGTATCAAAGATGGATGTTCAGCACCACTATCTTGACCAGTTATAATATAAATCCATTGAATTGGATCTACTCTGATACCATATCTAAAAGTAAAATATATAACATTAAAACTCATGATATTCAGATTGTTCTTGCATCATGCATTACTTTATAAAATTTTCCAAAAGTAAACGAATTCCTCCCATGGACAAAAGAAGGAAACCCCAATTGACAAACCCTGTGAAATTGTCGAAACCTGACGTCCATGAAAATAAAGAATCTCGTGGTCTGTGACATCTATAAAATGAAAACAAATGCAACTAATTATTAAGAGAGTAATTAATCTAAAAGTAGAATAAGGACTACTATCATCTTATAGTTCCAAGGTGAATTTCAATAAGGAAAACTATTACATTTTAAATTCATTAAGTTCCATATAAAACTATAAATGATTTTTAATTTACAACCATTACTCTAAAGTACTAATTTAAAAAAACAAGTAGTTAACAAATTAAATAACAGCATAAATATTCCAGGCAACAAATGAATTGGATTCAGAGATTTACATAGAATTCAACTATGTAAAAATATACCAAGTGTCCCACTTAAAACAAAAAAGTTGATGTATTTGTAGTGAAACTGGTAGTGATATTAATGTGTTGAATATCTCAAAAAACTGCATTTATTAGAAATAATTTTATTAAAATGCATTCGTAAATAAAAGAATTATATCTACTACTAAAATGTGTTCTTAAATACAAATACATCAATAAAATACATGAATGAAACAAAAATATTTAATTAAAATAAAAATAATTCAAGATGCCCATGAAATAAAAAAAAAACAAGCTTTTCACGCATAGGTAATACTATTTTATTTATTTTTATTATCACCAACTATTATGCTAGATAAGCACACTTAAACTTTCCCCTTTTTAATAGAATTATTACATATCAAGCACCATCCCAAATTTGTATGAAATTCCATTTATGAAAAAATTATATTATTAATATAAACACTACATACGGTTTATCTGGTTGAGATCTCCTAATCTTTTTTTCTTCTGCTTGGATTTCTTCTGCTCTAGTAACACTTTGAGTTCTACGAAGTCTTAAACCTTCATGATCCCCAAGCATTTTACTACAATAATAAAAATAAAAAACTATCAACTATACAAGTATCAGTATGATAATTGTATTCAAAAACAATTGAAATTTAAATTTTTGAAATGCTATTCTTAATTAACAAAGATTTTAAGAAATAAACAAATGAAGGCAGAACATCTAATTATCACAACCTTAATTATACTTTTAAATATTTTCTAAAAAAAACTTATTTTTGTAAATTCGAATATACTCACGGTTTATCCAAAAACTGAGTTCCTTTCTTAACTTTTAATTCTGTTTTATTTTCCTCGGTATCACTGTGGGTTCTCCGCCGAGGCTTCAATTCTGCCTCTCCAGACATCTTCTTAATTAATGTATGAAATTTTAACCTTATTAACTGATAACGCAAAGATAAATCATCACAAATCACATCTTTCTATAATATCCTGGTATAAAAACCAGCTGGGCGAACTCGTCGAACTTTATTACTTGAATCTCAAGTTCAACTGGTCGAGTGATTGTGAACATACCATAGTTATGATCCAAATGCAACGAATTTACACGAGGTGACGAAGATGACATATCCCAAGACTAGGTCAAAGAGAGAGATAGAAGTAGAAAGGTGTATGATTTTTGAATTCATTTCGGGTATTTTTAGAAAATTATTTTAATAGATACAAAACATATGCCATATCAGTTTTGAGAAAATTAATTGGTAGTTACGTAATTTATTTAAGTTTTCAAGGTAATATTAATTATACGTATTTGGTGTTTCCATTTTTTTTACAATATAGTGTGTTTAATATTGCAGTCGCAAAGAAACAACGGGACGATTCCTGTGGCGATTTTGGCTTAACCTTGCTTGCCTAAATATGACATTTTGCAAAAAAAACAGTTCTACAAAAATAAGAATTACTACGGGTAAAATAACTGTCCATTTTTGTCTGGCGACATCGGTATAAATTAAATACAGTGTGTCCCAAATTCATGGCTCATCATTGGGATTGCGGAAATCGTAAGAGATACAAAAAGGATATTGGCTTTCACTTTTAAGCATCAAAACATCCTCCATTAAATGTTTTTTGAACACATGGCCTTATATTCTAAAAAAATTTATTTATTAAAACGAATCCGTCAAAAATTAACGGACCATTTATTTTGTCCGTTAACTTAGAAATTTTTACGGGATCAAACTTACTGCCGTTAATGCTTTGGTATAAGTGCTTGCATTTTTGGTGACCCATGATTTATCAATTCTGTTCACTTTCTTTCAATCTTTTTGAAACCCAATAGGATGCTTATCAGATTAAGCAGAATCTTATTCTTTCCGAGTTAATAGTAATTCTACACTGTCTTTTAATTTCCTAATACCTTTTCATTACTATTTACCTTTACTTTATATCCACCTCCAACCAATATCTTTTTTTATTGTTGCATACAAATAATATCACAAAGTCAAAAACAAGCAGATTTTATTTATCAAAATTTGTAATTGTACTACCTCACTACAATAACTTATTATTCGAGATGGTTACCGATCCTGGTCGGGTCTTGTAGCAATAAATCTACGTCGACAAAGTTTTGTTGATTTAAATTGAACATGGGACGCGTGCTATATCAAGCCACATGCGCGGTTAGCACACACAGTAGTTTAAATCGCCATAATCTAGCCGATGTAGATTTTTTGGCACAAAACTCGATCAGTGCCGGTAATTGTTTTGGATGTTTATTATGGTGGGTTGGTATAATTAAAAAGCTTGATAAGTAAAATTGCGTTTTTTGCACTTTTCAGTTTACAAGTAAGATGTGTCCATAACTCCAAAATGGTCACTTTTTATTTTCGATTTGTAATGACCTAAAGTATTCGTTGGTGAACTATCGAAATTATGTCACGGGACACCTTGTATATACTTATGTTTATTATAACCATAAAGTAGATTCCATTTGAATATTGCACGTAGTTCTCAAGGTATTGAAAAGAAAATTACCAGAAATTCAGTCGACATCCTCAGATATTACAAAATATTATTTTATTCAAAAACATTATGCATCCTATAAGATACAAAAGAAACTTTTTGTGCTCATTTGAGCATCCATTTTTCCAGCAGCGTAATATTTTTTTCGCACGACTGCCTGTAAAGTTGGCGCTTTACAACTAGTTGTCAATGTCGAAAGTTGACAATTATAAACATTTGCAATTAATTTCACGTATCGATGTCGTAATGAAATCATTATGCGTTCCTATGATCTTGGCCAACTTCATTTTTTAATCTACCGTCAGTGGTTTTTCTTTATTTTCTTTAAAATACGGTCGTGCAAAAAATATTGTATACAACTCGAGTGTAAAGTGTGTTTCTTGAATGAGTAGCGAGTTTATGGCACGAGCGTCAAAAATTGACAATTAAAACATTTCCAATAAATATGACGTATCGATGTTATAAAGCCGTATCGATGTTGTAATGAATTCACGATAGGCACCTATGATCTTGGTCAACTTCAATTTTTAGTCTACCATCAATGGTTTTTTACTATTTTCTTTAGAATATGGTCGTGCAAAAATATTGCATATAACTCTGTAAAGTGTCTTTTTTAAACTCGTAGGGTTTATGGTACGAGCGGCAGCGAGTATACTTCTTACATACTAATTCCTGGGCTTTCTTTCGGAGTTTACCAACCTGGGCCCAGAAGGAATTCCTCAAAAGAATAAATAAAATTGGCCAGGGATTTCAAATGGTTTGTTGAGCGATCAAAACTTGCTCGCTCGGCGTCAAG
>VTPC01007894.1:0-23900 GCA_011009095.1 Ignelater luminosus
AAAAAAAATATACTTTTATACTTTGAAATTTCTTTCTAATATGATTTTTCCAAATCAACTCCAATGTTCTTAACATTTTATCTACATATTTCTTATTAGCTGTGATATATTTTAGTGAAGTTCCCACTTTCGCAAGAAAAGGTTTCTTCCAATAACTAACGGTTGAAGTGCATGATAGTTCTTCACTTCTATGGTGGGTCCACATTAAAAAAGCCAAGGTGTGCTTGCAGTCACCCAAACGATAAAAATTATAAAATATTTTGTTTTATATTTTACTTGTAAATAATAAGTTAGGTACCTTCCGATGCTGCACAATCATGCCACTGAACACTAATGATTGTTTCTTCCATTTCATTAATGATTAATACAACATTGTTCAGTTTGGATCTTATCTTGTGCTTTGGGCATATTTTGCATTTTATTATGCACTGGTTACTTTCACTTTTAAGTTGAACGTAATCTACAGCAGATCACCATACTCTTTTCGGGATGCCCTTAAGGATAAAATGTGGAGATTATTAAATGAGTATGTACTTTTGTTGCATATATGTATAATGAGCCATAGTTTTCAAATCCTTTTGGTAGTTTAATATAATATGTTATACCTTTGTTGCTTTACTCCTCTCATTTCACTTGATGAAAAACACGAATTATTTTGTAGAAAGTGCGCCACCATAAAAGCGTCAAAACGTAGCAAATTTTCCGACTGAGCCTTACTAAAACCAACATCTGCCATTATGGAATGAATTCGGCGTTTAACAAACAATAAATTTTAACAATAACACACAACAAATAACAATAATATAATAACATAACACAAACTGTTCACATGCGATAAATATCGTGATCGTCTGTCAGTGTTGTAGCGCTTATGCGTTTACTAAAATATGACGTCAGCTGCACGTTCGCCAATAGTAGATGTTTTAGGACAGCTGACCGATTTTAAATATTTAAGCATTTTTTAATATGAAATAAATATTGAAGTTATTTTATTTTTGCAAAAATAATTCATCTAGTGCTTTTTATAAACACAAAAGTACTTAAAAATGAAATAAAAACCGAATAATAAAACATGCGATTCTTCCCTATTGCGAGTACCGCGAGTACGCGAGTACTTGATTAAAGTGCATAGAGGACCTTTCTTATACAATTCTAACCCAATTAAACACAAATAACAAATGTCAAATTCTCAACATAAACAAACATAAAAACAGTAACTAATAAATAAAACAACATAAATGAATACAAATTATTATTTAATTATTCGTAACACTAGTTGTTAATATTTTATAAATAAAGTACACATTGTAAATTTGTTTTTCTATATGTGATTGCAAAATGCAAATAATAGTAAAGGTAGGGAAACCACAGAAAATTCCTAGAAATAAATTACCCATAAAGTTTGTAATTCTAATAAAAGAAGAATATTTTCTTATTTTGAACTTTTCGTGGTTATTACTATCATGTGATAGTGTTTTTCATTAATATTTCTTTTTTGCAAAACCAAAAAATAAATGTAGTAGGTTTAATTACCAATATTTAATCATATATGATTTATTAATGTGGCGGCCTCTATAAATTTCTATAGCAACTACGATATAGAATTCGTTATCTTTTAAAAGATTGCTATATTTATATTGTGTAGTTCTCTAATTTCATGTTTCAAAGCGATATTATCTGAGATTTTAAAAAGAATTTTAGAATTGTTTTTAAAATTGAATTCAGTTATCAATAGAAAAAACAACGAAGAATATTTTACGGTTTTCACAATAAGTAAGTGATATCTCTAATAATTTCGGTACAAAATTTAGCTAAGAGTATGTCTAATTAAAAACCCGGACAAAACCTTTCTTATTTGAAAAAATTAAACGAAGTAGGCCTTTGCAGATAACATCATTCGCTTTACATTTTTACACATTTTAACTGCCAGTAAGAACTATAGTCAGTTTGAATTTTAATTTTTAATTAATTTTATACGCTCGAAGAAAAAATAGTATATGTCACTTGAAGTAGAACATTTTTTTGTGTTTCGCACTCTTTGTACCGCCTCGGCAGCAAACGTGTTCAGCACAAAAAGACTTCATTCTACTTCTTGTAACATAATATAGTATTATCTCTCGCTCAGATACAATTGTCAATTTTCGGCCACAAAATAAGTGTCGAACAGCCTACTTTCTAATAAGGCCGACGAAAAAAATACAAAACTATTTAATAACTTCACGTGATGACTAACGCTATTGTGATTAGTGTAACCTCATTTGATACGGCTCCTAGCCATCTACGTTGTTTTTATGCTTCTGTCATCTATAAATTATCATCGCATTATGAGATTATGTCAGTACCTATATCAAATTTTGGTTAATTGTTAGTCACAGAAGATCGATTGACAAGTCTTATAGTATGAAACTTATGAAATTTTTTTGAAATGTTTATTTTCAGTAATTTATCGAAAAATGCCAAATAATTATTTCCCGCCAGACAATGATCCAATGACGTCACTATAACTAATCTCTACCCCACCACAGTTGCCTGTTGTTTGGCAACTGACACTAGTGCGCAAAGGCACAAAAATAATTTAATCAATTGATCAAGTACTTAACAAAGTTTTGTACAACCAGGCCTAGGTCTGCTCATTGGCTATAACCACCGTACACTTTCTACACTACGTCGTTTTTTGCTAATTGATGTCGAGAGATGTAATTGCATTCTGTTGTTTATTGGCACAAGTACAAGCTGCACCCATTGACACCTTTTACATCCCCTTCAAGGATAGAACATTGTAAGACAGATAAGTTGTAGTTGAAACATGTATTTGAGATTAAGTGTATGTTTAAAATACATGAAAATACTGTTTAATGAGATTGTGAAGCAAACGATTATCAGCAGCGCATAATCATGAATGCTAGTAACGCTGTAAGCCTGATTACTGCTCCTGAGCTGAACACAAGCAAATCTGTCACTGGAAGCATAGAATATTCTCGTCAACCTGAAGTAAGAATATCACTGTAAAAAGAACATTTCAAAATGCCTTTTTTGCTTTGCATTCATGCTTCATATGTTTCTTAAATTTCTAATAACTAAGGTGCTTGGTATAACATCCGGGTATACTCTTTAAAGAGAGGGTAGTCAAAGTTATAATGACGTCAATGAATAAAATTTAAAATCAACTTTTTTACACTAAGGAAAACGTAGACAAAAAATAGTAGATTGTATAGTTAGGATTAAAGTGCCACTGTGCTTGACAAGCAATGATGTTTATAGTTGAGGCGGAGAGAAGCACAATCAAGCTAATGCAAAAATTACGAAAAAAAAACTTAAAAAACCAAAGGTTTTGAAAAATTGAAAAAGTCTATTGTAACAGCAAAGAACACTTTTGCGTAAATTACAAGATAGCTCTATAACGTCGACGTATCATATTGGGCGTTATCATAGACGAAAATGTGGCAAATATACCACAACTAAAACCAATAAAGAAGCTTTAGTATCAGTTGAAACAAAGAGTACCTACATGCAATGGGTGAGACGTGGAAAGTGTGGCAAAATTGCAAACCTGATTAAAAGCAAAACTCCGCCATTTTACAGCAGAGCACTTTAAGGCATAGGACATGACCAAATGAAACAAAGAGAAATAAGAGGTCTTTAAGACAATTTGTGATACATTACTACTAAGATTTATTATTACAAATAAAGTTTTATTCAGCTTACTGGCTAAATAATTTATATGTGTTTTTTAAGTTATTTGGCTATCTATCGTAAGTAAACCCCAAGATATTTTGTTTGGGGTTGACTATCAGATGAGATTTTGTCACGTTTTTGTATTGTTCACAAACAACTTGTTTGCAGAATACCAGTTAAAACATTTTTCTTGTGCCACTTGAAGCTTTGTTTTAACGGTACATGTATCAAAACCCGATTTTATATTACTGTATCATCCGCAAAGGAAACGTAAAGTCACACTCGTTTGAACAGTTTTCCAAATCGTTTACAAAAACCCAGAAAAGAAGAGGGCCCAACAAGGACCCTTGCGGAATTCCCATAATTATCTTGGCTTCTGTTGATAGTTCATAATTAAACTTTACTTGCTGCCGACGGTCCTGTAAGTACCTTGTCATTAAATTAGGCGCATTTACATCAAAACCATACCACCTTGGTTTTCTTAATAGCATATCATGTGAAATGCAGTCGAACGCTTTGCTCACATGAAGTAATGTAGCACTCAATAGGCTTCATTATTTTCAAAAGCTATACAGGGTGGCTGAAAAATCGTTCACCAGCCTATGACTATATTATTTTTAAAGATATGAGAAAAATTCAAACGTGAAAGTTGTTTGATGCAATAAGAGGCATGATATTATGCATTGAAAAAAACTCAACGTCTGCTGTTTTTGCGTAACATCAACTAACTTTAATTGTTTATATGGAACACCCTGTATATTTTTCAAAATTCTGAATACACATGAAATGTTACTGTTACTGTTATGCGAAAACAGTAAGTTTTCTTTCAATGCATGATATTATGCCGCTTATTACATCAAACAACTTTCACCTTTGCATTTTGTTCATATCTTTAAAAATAATATAGTCATAGGTTCTGGAAAAGTAGCGAATTTAATGCAGTCATTTATAACTGTTGTTAAAGGATACACTATCAACTCCTTTATACCTTTTATCAGTTTAGAAGTATGGCTATAGATATAATTAGATTTCTTGTTAGGGAGATTCTGAATGATATCACTCACCTTAATGAAGGTCACTGACCTAAAAGAAAACTTTCAAGTTACTAACTATATTGTTTTCGATATAATCCATAGGATCTTCCTTAACATCGGGCACTTTATTGGTTGTATAAATGGGAATAACAGAATGGTTGATATCGTGTTCCTTAGTATTTCGATTTTGATTTATTATTGACCAAACATGTTTTGTGAGATTTTTGAGATTTTTTGTAATTCTATCATTCAACAATCTTTTGGTCGGTTTTATTGCCACTCTATACTTTTGTTTAAAAATGTTTTTGTGTTTTAATAATTGTTCAGTAGTTGCTGAACACACTGTATAAAATTTTGAGTTTTTGACTTGATGAAAGTTACTTTTGAAGTAAGCAAAAACTTTTATAAACAATAAGTTTTTTTGTATCTTGAATTTTTTTATCCATTACACCTATTCTAAACCTTATCAGGGGACACCCTGTATATTGGTAAAGCCTGAACAATAATCCTTTCAGGCAAATTCTGGCTTACTATGCTTACTTACTCCATTATGAAAAAATAAATTACATAATATTTGATACTAAATGTGTCATGTTATTGGAAGTTAGATTTTTAGTAAAAAATATAAACTTTTCGGTAGCTCTTCAAAAATATGAAGATATGAAGAAAACTAGTTTTTAGAAAAAAATATATTTTCACCAGTATTTCGAAAAGAAGCCATGATATTCAAATTTGGTTTGCAGATTTGATTTCAGAATAAAGAAGTAGCCTATGGTCACAAAATCCGCTTTTCGGTATCGTCAATACCAATTTGACCTATCTTCTGCAGGATGTTTTTCTGAAGATGATGGACAGCGTCGTTATTTAGGGAGATATCAGCAGATCCTACAAATAACAGACTACTATATCTCTACGTTCTAAAACTACTTTGAATTTAAAGTATGGCATGCAGATACAGACCTTCTGTTGTTTTAAATAAAACATTCTGTATATTTTGATATTTTCTTGGGCCTCGTTAATTACAACAAAGCACTATTGGCATCTAAACTTCACTATTTCTGCGTTATTTGATTGTTTGTTACGAAGTTATGAGTAAAAAATGCTCTTCATTCTCTGGTCCTTGCTCTTTAAAAACCATTGTACAAGTTTCAACTGGATAGTTTTACTATACCGAATGCTCGAAAAACGCATACTTCAGTTTTTTCCCATAGCAACATATCCATCTTGAACAAGTACTTTTTCTGGTACATTCAATTTCCACCTTTTAGTTTTCCTGTTTTTTCGGAGAACTATAATTTATTGGTTGAAAGTTCTGAGAACAGAAATAAAATTTAAAAAAGAGTGACGTTTGGCTACATATTATATACTTTGTATAGCAAAGAAGCTACTGGTTCAAAATGGACTATGTATATGTATTATAAAATGAAAACTGCCCCAATGCTTTCTTACATCGCACCAACAGATAGATACAAGAGGTTACATTAAAAAAATTTTAGAAGAATACAAGTTTATGTTCCTCGATCACCCTGTATAACAAAATCACCCAGCTGAAAAGAAGACTTTTTTTTGTAAAACTAAAATATTAAATGGAGAATTTTAGGAAACCATTGCAACAAACAATTGAATAACCGAACTACATCTTCACTTATGTATGACGAATGTATCGACCTGATACTCGATGCACTAGAGTAAAAACCATAATAACGAATTTCATTTTAATATTGCAAGTTGCTTACGAGCAATGTCGGACTGGAGCACTGAATTTAAAATGAATGAAAAAGTTTGTCGGTGGGTCCTTGCCTTTCGTGGTACTTTATAAAAAGCCTTTATTTGTTAGCTACAGTGACGTCACCGATGACGTGCATTATACCATCAATACTTCCGTTCATTCCAAAGGCACCCTGTATAATAACAGACATTCCGTATTGTTACTGCTATTTCTTATAAGCCCCAAGTAGTCTAATACATTAACTTGTCCACATTTAGGTGCATAACATAGTAGATTAAGTACCTATTATTTTATAAGGTACAAAAAATTATATCTAAAATATGTGGAGTACCAGCTGATATGTATATTAAAACGCCCTTGAAATATTTACTTTAGAGATAAGAAAAAACAATCTAGGCGACAGCAGAAGTGTTTGTTCACGTAGAAACCTTATCTGACTTGGCAAAAGATTTAATCGAAACAATTTGTGATCTTATCTACTAGAAAAACATAATAAATCCAGTAAAAGCGTTCAAATAAAGTGCCCTAAATCATAGAGCGCATGTCGTGTGACGTCGCGGGTTGGAAGTTACGTAAACGAGGAGCTCGTGACTTTCTTTGGCTGATTGTCGCCATTTTACATTATCTTTTGTGAGTGGATTAAATGGAAATACGAACGGCGGTAGTGTGTGTGCCGTGAGGGGGCTGTACAGTTCATGTTTAGTGTCGGGTGTATTTAGTTTATGTTAGTGTACATATGCACTTTAACTATTTAGAAATGAAATATTTAGTGTTTTGTGTTACCTTGAATTTTCTATTTTTTGCTAACTTTGTTTCGTCTACGGGTAAGTAAGATAACAGTTCCTCAGCATGGGGGTTATGACGGGTGTTGGTTCGCAAAGGATTTTCCAGGACAAAGGGGTATTCACGTTTTGTGCACATGTTCCAGCTAACCGGGCTCGGATTTGCGGGAATCAATACCGAATCCAGTATTTTGCTTTGAAATACCGGAAATTCTAGGATAACCTGTCATTATTTAAATTTCCGAGAAACTAATACGCTAATACCTACTTAAAATATAATATTGACACTTGATTTTATTCAATCGCCTGCACTTGTTTCTCCGAAATCTTTTATTAATTTTTATTAATGTCAGTTAACTTGATCCTCGAAATTTAACCTAAAGAGATTGTACCTACAAAATTTTTAATGTAGGTGACGTCAATATTACGCATTCGTCTGCATTTTTTTGATAGATAACTTCATTGAATCATTAGAATTGTTCTTGAGAATATGGTGATTCATTATAATTTACCGAATGGCTGGCGTGAGCCTAGAAGTTACGTAGACACTAATTTCTCAGGAAAATTTCAGATGAAACATCTGTCGTTTCGTAAACTATTTTATTTACTCGTTTTTTGTTAAATAAACACTATTTATTCATAATACTTGGACCATTTTAAAAGGTCAACTTGTAAGGAATAAAGGCATTAATTTGTTTTGACATTTGATCGTTTTATCACTATAATTGACTTTTAAATTGCTTTTCACATGTACTTCACGTGCTGCATAAATTCCTATCAGCGTTTAGATAGTGTAATATTGTTACAATTGAACTTGAATTTAGTTGAGAAAACTTTTAATTCTATCATGGACTAAGTAGATGTTACAAAGATTCATAGGAAAGGTGTACCTTCTTAAATAACTAGAAGTACTTATATGTAATTATTATTAATTTTGTAAGACTTTGATCCTAGGTATTAGCAACGTAAACCCCTATTTAACAGAAAAATGTTCACACAGTAATATAATAGTAATGAGTAATGGAAAATGTCTGCATCAATATAGTTGGTACTTACTGTTAAAATTTCTCATTTTCAAATTAAAATTACTAAAATCAGGTATCTTATACTGCATTAGTACTTAATTAATAAAGATCCTTAGGCTTTATCTCCATAATAATTCACTTTCACAAATCAAAAATGACATCATACTGACATCTTAGGTATTCTTTTTTGTTATGACATTCTCTTTTTCAATTGTTTTTCTTTCAATTGAAAACTGTAAATTAACCTCATTTTATACACATATGACCTATTTCCCATTATTACTTCATTTTCTACTTTTAATCTATTTCACACAATTACTACTGTGATAGGATATTTAAGTAGGTTCAGTTTTGGTATTTTTGTCTCTATATTAAGAAATTTTGCTACCAAACTAGTTGTTAATTTGCAGCATTGGGTTTTCTTAGAAAATAAGCATTGCTTTTACAAACATATTAACGTTGAGCATTAGACTGGAAAAGAGTTTAAATACTCATTAAAATAGAATTTATTTATTCTTTATTTTGTCATAATTCAATCATCAATCTATTTCACTTTGCCTTGATTGTATTGATCAAGAATGTACCTTGAACATTGTACTACATCATCGTAGATAAAGAATTCTTCAAATATTAGGAAGAAAGTTCTGATAAGTATCTGGATACTTCACAACCATTTTTTTTATGCCAGTCACATGGTTTCTGCCTTCCATATGGACAATTATTAAGAGAAAAGTATTTCCATAGAACATTTTTTTATAAATTAGAATACATGTATAAATTTCCTTTACAATCTCTAAATGATCTAATTTACATTTTTCTGCATTCTCATACATTTATACATCTGTTTCATCGTTTGGTGTCAGGTTTTATAACTTGTGTATAAGAAATAGCAATCTGTAAAGAACATAGTTCAGCCATTTTTTAAAATTTGCCCCACTTTCCCTAACTTCCATTTGCTTTTTATTTCATAGTGCAAAAAGCTCATTTATTAGGCATTAGATTTTTTTTTAACATGACAACCACTGGAAACAATCATCTTTAGTGTTCCAGGCCAGAATGTTTTAATTTGGCAAAACTGCATACAGTTTATCTCAGATACTGTAACTGACATCGCACAACATATTGGATTAGTGAAAAGTTGAACATTAAGTTTTTAGAACCGAATGTTCAAAATCTATTTTAAAATGTGACAGAAAAATTTAATATCATTATTGCTACAAGAGAACAATGTGTTTCCTTAAAAATACAGTTGGTAATCTTTTAAAGTTGAAATTTAGTATATCAAAATTAGCTCAATCCACACATTGCCAAGTCTCAGCCTTTCAGCCTGGAACAGTAAAGATGAGCCATTGATCTTAGTATCTATTGATATGTAGAATCTTCAAGATATTAACTAAATAAGAAGTTTGTTACGCAAAAGTCATTGAAATCTTTTCTAAATGCGATTGAAAAATCTATTTTATGCAGAGCACTTTCAACCACTACAATACTGTCTAGTAGAAGATAAATCTTGAACTTGACATGTGTTACTCCAATGCGCTCTATGAAAAATACAGTGACCAAAGTAAAAAATCAGTGGTTTTTTATCAATCTGGATGGTTAGACCCAAGTTCAGGATTTATTGTTGTCCACTGGATGGTATTGAAATAAATTAATAAATTTTTAAAAATGTATCCTGTATATTTATTATGACTTATTAAAAACAAAACAAAACAAAACCGATATTGCATATTTCGTAATTAATAATCATCGGGGACTGATTTACGCTCTTAATGTCACTCCTTTTATTTCCTACGTCAGTTAATATTGTACACAGCCTAACAGATTCTAATTAATTTTCTATCTGTAACAATCTAAATGATATGAAAATATCGAACTTGTTTCTCGAGTTTTAAGGTTTCCAAAGAATATGAATTATCGAGTAGCAAGTATGTAAGTACGTAATGTAGGTAATGCAGCTTTAGCTCTTTTGAGCTTTTAGAAGAAACATCAGTAAAGTACAGTAAGGTAGATAATATATTGTGTAGTTGCCTTCTGCTTATTGCTAAAGTTCACGATCACCTTTAAGGTTAAGTGATGATACAAAATTTAAGAAAAATCGCCATAGCAGAGCAGTAGAAACAATTGGAACTTTATAGTTAATCCATATCTTGTTGCCAGTGTTGTTTCACTTAGATTGTCTTTAAAACGTCATGGTTTATAACCTACTATCAAATAATCTTCAATATAATAAAAAGCAACAAGAAGTTATTTATTACAATGCAAAATAGGTAAGGTTGTGCTGCTGTTACATAAAAATTCAATTAAATACTCTTAATAACACTTTTATTTCAAAAATAATCATAAAGTACACAAATAAATTTTGGCATATTAAAATTAAAACTTTGAGGTTATCTTTTTACTTTGTTAAAAAACAGTACTATGATGCAGCTAATTTTTCTTCTAATAATAGCACAGTGATGTTCTTTGAAACCTCACAAAAACCTCTTGTGTTTTTGTGTTTCACTTTACCACATTGTTGACAACAATTTCAACCTCTTTTATGATATATTGATGCATAAATCGTATTTATCAATGTGGTTTATCTTTGTTTGTAATTTATCATTGTTATATACATTAGTCAAACTTAAAAAACACAAATTGTAATTACTGAAAATGGACTACCAATCTGAATTAATAATATTTATGTAAATAATTTTAACAAGTAGTAATATTTTACGAACATATTAAAGTTTTATCTATAATCTTTATTTTCTTAAGTTAAAGCAAAATGTTCCTGCGAAAATAAAATTTTTATTATTTCAATGATCAACAATATGTATCTCAACTTTTCCATATTTTATTTTGTAAAAAAAATATTTGTCAATTATGTATTGTACTACTACTATTAAAATCTAAATTCTGTTAAAACTCAATTCAACTAGTTAAAACCAGAAAATATTAGGAACATTTCTAAAAGTTAATTTCACTTACACAAATCTCAAAATAACTTTTTTAAGCAGCTACGAATAAATAGTTTGTTTTACCACTAATGTGAGTTTTATTGATATATTCTATTAAATACATTTGTGGTAGAATTATGTTATAGAATATTTTTTAATTTGTAGTTTAACACATGAGATATTCAAAAAAGATTATCTCATTAGGCAGCTTTGAAGGAAATTTAAGCTTAGCAGAATCACATCAAACAACTTATTTGTTAAAAGAACTTGTGTTTTCAGCATTAGTAAGAGAGATGAGAGACTACTAATCAATTGAACTTTTTGAATAATACTATTGTTTACTGTTAAACATTTATAACCAAATGAACAATGATTATGTTTATTAAAGATCAACAAGTGATTATGAATATAAAAGTTTTAATGCGCCATTAGTTAATAATACTATTATAATAAACAAACCACTTACATTTAGAGATCATTTTCCATTTGTAAAATGTTTTCAGTTCAACAATTAGTACTTGATGTATGTACTGAATCTAATTTGAAAGTTTTGATGTATGTATTGTAAATTACATGCTAAATAAATAAATGGATTATAAATTCCAGTTTGAGATTGTGTAGTAAATTACAATTTCTGGGAATATGTGTGAAGGTATAAAAAAGGGGATGTATAAGGCAGTTGCACATAAATAAAGATCATAAATCGCCCATTTAGTCGTAAAGAAAAGGTATAAAATAGAGGAAATAAAATGGGCTAACATTAAAATCTGTGCTTGAAGAACCTTTGTTTTTTGCTGTAACATAAATGTATGCTTTTTAACCCGCAATTCTGTTGACTTTTTCATTAATATATTCCTTATCTAGAATCTCATTTGACAGTGAATAAAAATCAAGTGCTGTTTAAATATGAAAAGTCATGAAAACTTTCATAATGTATGAAGTAATGGGTATAAATACTTTAGAACTAAGAATTGTTAAATGAAAATAATAAACTTAAAATATTTTCAATAGCATAATTTATGTTACTTGACCTTAAACATACAGATTTTAAGTACACGCAAATGTTCATTGCAAAAACAAAAATTATATTTTTACACACTAAAATGTGCTTAGTAATATTTGATCAAAGGCAAGTTGTTTGCTTTTTCCACAAGTTGCCCAAGTTATTACTAATTTTCAGCTTTTCTGTTTGCTGAAAACTTGCAACTGCTATTCTTTTTTAGTTAACTTCATTAGAGAAGATCTTCATTTCATTTTTAATTATATGCATTAGTACTTCATGTAATAAGTTGTAAAAAGTCTCATCTCTATTGTTTTTTTTACACACTTTGAATGTTTAATGGTACATACTGGTTGCGAGGCTGTTTGCAAGATTCAGTTAAGCTTAACATTATTCAATTTGATGTACTTTTTTCTTGGAAGTGTATAGAAATCATAGGTACTGTGTGAAAAAGTTACTAAATGGTACAAAAAATGGTCTTTTACTGTGTTCTGCAAACAAATCCAATACTTCTTATATGACTTCTTCTCCTTTAGCAAAAGGAATACAGGACAGTAATAAGACCAGCAATTTTGTACAGTAATGAAGAAATGGCTTGAGCAAAAGATTAAGAAGAAGAAACAAAATCACAAAGTAGTAAGTAAGTAGCTAAGTCATATGGGGAAAATGAAATGAGAGGGAATTACTATAAGAATGCTATGACAAACCATAAAAACCAAAAAAGAGAAAAAAACCTAAAAAAAGGATCTACAGAAGGTGAGGGCATCTTCTGGTTCATGGTACCTAGCTGGGTTTATTACAATATTGTTTAGGAATATATCAACCTTCATTCAATAACTGAACCATCATACTGATTATACAAAACCTTATCACCTCATTCAGTATGTGTCTAATTTTCTTCTTCGTTAATATCACTACATCCTCTGAATTACTGGCACTAGACAAATCTTTCTTAATTTGTTTGAGGTTATAGTAAGAAACAGAAAATAGTATAATTGCATGACAGAAAACAAAACACTGGCTTGCATACAATTTGCTCTGATAATTATATTATGATCTAGATTAGAAAGTTACGGTTGTGTTCATATAAAATTATTCTTAAAATTTCAAAACCATAGGAGATATTGGACTTACTTATGTACTTAGTCAGATGCTCCTCTACCTCGAGGGGGTGTAGGTAGAGGATTTACAAAGATGCCTCCAAGTCTCTCTTTTGGAATACCTAGACTCATCTCTTCTATTAAGGTGACAGTGGCCACATTCCCAACCTCATCCTTACCGTGGTGTTCCTCAGGTACTTCAGTTCTACTACTGTTTGAAGAGTCTTCCTGTGCTTTGCTGTTAGGATCCAGGTCTTGCTTGACTAGCACAACATAGGAACAAAAACACTTTTATAAACTACCAGCTTTGTAGTTTCAATTACCTCTCTTTTTCTTAGAAATTTTCTGTTCATCGCATAAAATAATTTATTTGCTGAAGCTATCCTATTATTAAATTCTTTTTTTATCATTCCATTCTGGTTAATATGCGCTCCCAGGTACTTAAAGCACTTGACCTGTTCTACATTCTCGCCCCTGAATGTAATATGGTGCAACTCTTCTTCCTTCGTTGAAACAATCATGCTTTTCGTCTCTGAAATTCTTACTTTCAGTCCTCTCTTATACAGAGCTCTTCATCCCATATGTTTTTATTAAACTGGAGTTTTTCAAGGGAATCGGGAAGGACTATCACGTCATCAGCAAAGGCTAATGAGGAAAGCTTGACTGGTTCTACCCCTTTTGCATCATCCATTATTGTAATAAATACTAGTGGGCTCAGCACATCTTGTCTTACACCTGCAGTGATACTGAATTCTTTAAAACAACAGTTTGATGCCCTCACATAACTTCGAAAATCTTGATAAAAACTCTACTCTAACTATTAACGTCTCCTGAACATTATGCTCCCTGAGAGATCTCCGAATAACATTCCATGGTACACTATCAAATGCCTTTTCTAAATCTACGAAGCAGAGGTGGAACTTCTTTCCATACTCATTACTCTTTTCAGTCATATGCTGCAAAGTAGAGATTAGATCCTAGAGATATTGGAAAACTTAATTATGAAGTTTTACATCTTTTCCTCTCTCAGATGCAATAATAAGAATATCTCATTAGTAACAAAGTGTGTCCACATTTCGATGCTCACTATTGGGATTTCGGAAATTGTAAGAGATACGAAGTCGGTTAAATTAGAAAAGTTTTGGCTATTTTGGAGATCAGTTTCCTTATGCTTTTGTTTTTTCAAAAAAGTTCACGGCTTACTAGATATTTGCTAAAAACGAAATTATCTTATTTTTTTTTAATAAAAAGCATTTCCCACTTAGTGTGCCATGACTTTAAACATATGAAAATCATTGATTTTTGTCAGATAAATTACATTTGTTATGTAACAATTGCTAAAACAAATCAAAAGACGCTTTTAAGATACTTTACTGAGCATTCACAGATAGCATCAAATAGGCATCCAATGCCCCATAAAGCGTATTTATTTTGTTTTAGCAATTTTTGCATAACAAATAAATTTCTCTGATAAAACTCCACGGCTTTGTGTGTTAGATGTCATGGCACACTATGATGAAAAATGATTTTCACTTCATAACTCGGTAAAACAAAAGAATAGCTATGTCAAACCATATATCACTGAAAAGCATTTAAGGCGTGCAGTTCAGTAATATGGAAATCAAGTAGGCGTTCCATTAGAAAAAATTTGGATTACGTTTCACCGCCGAAGTAAAACAAAAAATAATTGCGAAAATAATTTTTTTGTTTCAGAGTAAATTCTCTAAAACACCCTCTTTGCTGTTCTTTTCTATCTTTGCTTGTTCCTGAGATATTTCACTTTAAGAAAAATAAAACAATTTCGTTTTTAGCAAATATCTAGTAAACCGTGAACTTTTTTGAAAAAACAAGCACACGTAAACTGATCTCCAAAATAGCCAAAACCTTTTTAATTTAACCGACTTCGTATCTCTTACAATTTCCTGGATCCCAATAGTGAGCATTGAAATGTGGACACACTGTATGTTTGTTAAAGGTGCACACTTATTAGAATTGAAAGAAAACTGGATATTAGTCTTCTTATTAGAAGCGTTTGTTAGTAGATTCCAAAATGCATGCTCGTAATTAAGTACTTGAGAACACAATAAAAACTCAACCACCATTAAGGTAGTCTCTTATCAATTATTATACTATAATCTTTCATTATTTTATAAGAGTATCATAAAGGTAACCTTTGCTACTACTTATCTACAAATGCTACAGCTCTATCTATGTGCAGACACATTATTTTTAACATTGAATAACTTTTCATTATATAAATTAACAAAGCAAGATTGTAAGTTAGGAATAACTTCATTTTATTAATCATTGGGAATTACAAGGTTTTTCTTAAAGGTTGAACCACAGTTGAATTTAATATACGTTTACCATTGTAGAAGATCTAAGAATGTATTCTGTTTGAAGTAGTATGTTCCTACATTGAGACTATGTGAAGTTTATCTATCAAAAGAAATATTGATAACAGTATCTATGTGTAATTATTATCTGTATTTGTTATATCCCAACAAAGGAATGAGTAGTAATTAAGATCTATCTTGCGTTACATTTTTATTCTTTAGATTTTATTTTCTATATTAGTCTCAATTTAACTGACTAATGAATTTCTTTTTCTTTGAAAATAACCAATACTTTAAATAATTATGGCCGATCATTTTACATGTAGAAAAAAATAAGAAATGAAACATGTCTTATTACTACTTATAAATGCAAAATTATCTTTACATTTAAAAAAAAAGACCTTTTTAGCCTAATACTTCAACAAACAGGGCCAACCCAAGATGTTAGGCGCCTAAGGGCGCCATTCATTAAAGAGGTGTCCAAGAAGGGCTCCTTTGCTGTTCAGTTTGGAAGTCCAGGAAGGACCTCCCTTTTTGGAAACCCAGGGTGTAAAAACAATTTTTGCATAAGGGCGCCGATATGCTTTGGGCCAGCCCTGAAAATTAATACAAGTCTCTCACTAGATTCTGTTTCTATTAAATACTGTATGAAATTTGTATTTAAACTTTTCACTAAATCACACTAAGATAATAAATAATAACAGACCAGTAAAGTCAGCCAAGTTACATATGTGTATTAATAATAGTTTGCTCTTAGTTTTCAAATTCTTTTGATATCCTTCAAAATAAATAAAAATTAATCAGATTTCACTTCTGATGTATAAATTTTGTTGTGAACATAAAACTAAATAAACTGCATAACGGAAGTAATATTTTACATTAGCAAACATTAATTTACTGGAAATTCTGTTTGATAAATGTCTAACATTATAAAATAAGCGTCTCTGCTATTCCAGATATTTCTAATAAAATTCCTAAAGAATTCTTAATAGCAAGGAATCTAGAATATTACAATCCAGACCACAAATAAAAAGAAACTGCCAATAAAATACTTTTAATTAAATAACAAGACATGCGATGCACCTTTTTCAAAAAATATTTTGTTTTTAATTGTCTTTTAATAAATACACTAGTTTAGTTCTTTTCATTGTGTAGGAGTTTATTTACCTTTTATTCTTGAACAAATTCGCACTAAAACTATAATATTCTGAGAAAATGATGTTAATGTGACCTAAATTCTGAAAAGGTTCTGTGAATACAGATTTATAAATTAAACTGTCAAGGTAGGAATACCATTAATTAATTATCCTTACAGGATATGAATAAAAAATATCTTACACAAAGCACGCACCTATTCAATTACTTAACTGCCTTACCTATTATAATATCAAAGTAGTAAACTTTGTTAACTAACAAATTATTGATTTAACTGTTAGTTTTATTCTAAAAAATTAAACAATTTCAACTTTTGATGGGTATATTTTACAATACCTAATTACAAATAATTTATAAACTGCAAAAGTATAGTATTTAACTAAGAAAACTTAATTTTGTAATTCAGAGTTTCCTTGGAATTACTGTACAAATATGTGATCAAATATATCTTATCTATAATAAAGGCGAACTTTGAAATTTCTAAACAAGTATTATTATAGATAATTTATATAAAAATGCGTACATTTCTGTAAAAATTCTATGGAAATGTTTTTATAATGGTTTCTTCGCAATAAAACCACAAAGGACAATGGGGGAATGTATCTTTGTATTATGTAACTCGATACTAATGGATCAGCTGTGTTTGCTTCTACATATTTGCGTTCACTTTGTGATGTTGAAGCCCTTTCGCTCCCCTTTAGTAAGATTTCAAATGTTAGAGTCTCACGTAGCAACACTGACAAGGTTCCTCAATTAATAGGAAAAGCTAATAATGATTATTAACGCAGGCAGTAGTATAAATAGGTAAACAACGTGCTGATTAATACTAGGCTAACAAATTAGCAGGCTAAATCTCATTAGTGTTAAGTGAAATTGACGTGTGCCTAGCAACCCATAAAGTAGGAAGGTGCAATGCATCTTAATCGACATACATGTGATTTAATTACAATGTCGTCATTTCTATTCTTGAGAGTTTATGGTTGCCAGTTTCAAATGTATGTTTTGGATTCTTTCTGAATTTTATTTATAGAATTGGACTGGAATAATGATTAATTTTTAATTTAATCATTTTGATTATGTTTTTAAATTTGTAGAAAGGACATAAGTAGGTATCCTTCTGAGATTTTGAAATTCAATATTTATTTGTAAGTTAGAAAGTTAAATTCTTTAGGAATTAATCTATTTTTTTATTAAGAATTTTGAAAAATGAGGTAAATCATAAAGACTCATTTAGTTTTTTCTTTTTTTTTATTTACTTAAACCTTGATATAAAATTTATTTTTCATGATACAGGGCAGCCAGATATCCGGATGGTATCTAAGTGTGTGTAAAAAATATTTATAAAAGTGATATAAATTGTAACTCGAAAGACTGATGAGCTTGAAACTGATTACTATGATGCACCATCTATTTCAGTGTAATTGTAAATGTGATACAATAATATTGTGCTGTTCTGATTTTGTTGTTTTAATTTGTTGTTTAAGGTATTTTTGATATTTTGTTTCTCTATAAAAGTTTATTTTTTGTATTTTGAATTTTGAGTTGAAATAAAGATTTGGTTGTACATCTTATTTTCAACTACATTTACAATTTAAAATGGAATTCTAATAATTTAAATGACTCGAAACCATAACCTAAACATATTGGGTCATATTCTCAAGTTATGATTATTATTAATTTAAATATTCTCTACCATCGCAAAAGCAACCAGTAAATAATTTAATTGCTGCTTTCTGTATTAATAAAGTATAAATAACCCAGCGAATTAGAAGAGAAGACTAAGTAAAGACTTTTAGAGATTCTATTCTATTGCAAGTATTTAAAAGTTGCCAGTGAAAAATTACCAAATGATGTAGTGCTGTTGAGTCAGTTGACAGTTTGAGTATGCCACACAACTGTTGAAGAGAATTTTAGTTGTATTCAGATTAAAGAATGCACCAAGTTAACAACCACCAAAGAATAATGATATTTTTATAATGATGCTAGTAGTCATACATAAAAGCTGCAAAGTTTATTCTGTTTGGAATTTTTGGTTTCTCTGTAACACGAACGCGGAAGATGTATCCCAATGACTGATGCTTTATTTACAGAATAGTTTCATTATTCATCTTCAAAGCAAGTAAAATGATTCTTTTACAGATAATAATCTATTTTCAAAGGCGTTGAATCCATGTAAAACTAAAGACGTGAACAATTATATAGCAATCTTTCCACTAATGCTGGCAAGAAGCCAAGATGTTTTTTTTTTGGTTTGTCTAGACAGTACCAGTTTTAATTGATTGAAATCAACTGAATAACTTTGCAGCAATCGATAAATCAATAACAATAATATAAATAAATCAAATGAAACCTAATTATATTTTGTCCAGCTTACGTTGAATCATTGTAGTTTTTAAAGATAACTACAGCTTATTTCAGCTATGTCTTGGCTTCATATAATCTATATTTTCATGGATGCTATTAAAAGATTACCTAAAATTTCAACATTTCAGAATTTTAAAAATTGAATTCCAGTCAGATTGCATTTTTATTGTGTGCATTTAAAATAATAACAATAAATTATTTACTACAGGTACTACTTAGTACAGATTCTATTTTACATTTGAATTCAGAAGTTTATTATTTTGTAATATTATTATTAAACCTCCAATTTATACTTTTAGAATCTTGGGTATACATATGTTCCAAGTTTGACATCAGGCTGAAATATCAAAATATCTGATAAAACCTAAATCAGTGTCTGGTGCTCTTTAAAAAGATTCTAAGTAGATTAATGAGTAGAACAATTTCTTTTGATAGTGGTTGGGCAATTATTATGCTTATGGCTAAATGCTCCCATTTTCTCAGAGTTGACAATCGGTCACTTGATTATTGAGGCATAAATCACAAAGTATCTGTAACAAAAGCTCATTCTTAAATCAAGGAAGAAACTTTTTCCGAATTATTATTTAAAATATAAAATTATACTTCCACAGGTTGTTTTGACAGAACTGCTAATACTGTCACTTTCTAAATATTTTATTTTAATGCACTACAGTATTTTCTTTTTACAATGTTATAACAAGTAATACTTGGCAAGCAGGGTCACCTTTCAATATTTATTCTAAAGTTTTGATGATGTTTATTACATCACAAAAGACATCAATAATGTGCTTGTTAAGGCAATAAGTCATGCAATGACATCATAAGTTTGTTATAGATTTTTTTACGTTACTGAATTAGGATTAGCAGAAAAGAATTAATATTCAGGACTTATCTATAAATACTATAAATGTTGAAATTTAAATTGTACCAATAATAATATATCCAATCTTCAATGTACTTCAATTACTTTTTCTGCTGGTAAGAACAACAGTAAATATTAAAACTTTTACATACCATCCTCTATATAGTATTTGGTATCATACATACATTAACTTTCAACAAACTTGTTTGTTCATTACAATATTAAAACCAAAAATTGTATTTAACAGCTATTGAATAATAGCGTTCTGCTTCAAACCACAAAAATTCTTATAATTAACAAAAAATTTTTATCTTTTATTTTAAAAAGCAAATTAAAGGTTATCACTGGAGGGCAATTAATCTTGAAATGTTATCTATGATGAAAGACAATAATAAAAACTGTGAATTGATAGAAGTTTTCAATTTTCTTTTTTAAGTTTTCATAGCATCTGCGCACACAAAATAATATTAGATACAGTCTCAAAAAAATTATTATTAAAAAAGTCTCTCAAAAGCGAAAACCATTTTTAGATGTCACCCAGATTTCAAAGCAGTATTACTTTTGGATTTATAATCTTATAGAGCACATTCAGCAGAAAAAGCTCTGTAACATCAATGCTATTGATGGACAAAGGTTTGATATAGCCATTAGTAGAGTAGCATGTCATCAGAATTTTACCCAACCATTTGTCAATGGTTGAGTCTGCTGAATGTGCCCATAATCACCTAAGTTTGGACAGTGGAAACTTCTTTTCAAAAATGATTTGATAGAACTAAATGACACCAAACTTATCTTAAAAATAGTAAATTTAGCTTTAAGATGAATTTTGTTTCATTTAATTTTTTTGAACAGTTTTTGAAGTACAGGCTTCCAAAGTAAAAGCTGAGATGACTGTAATTATGAAGCACAAAGTAGTTTTAAGTACAAGTATCACAATAGGAAGAAACAAGTTATGCCCACATACACGTTGCCATTGATATGATTTGGTGTACACATGCTTTACAGTTACTGTTATTGAAAGCACTAAAAGTAATTAAAACACTAATTTTCATTCTTCTTTCAATCTTTAATAACATACTGTTACTCCCAAAAAATTTGCATCAAAATGGGAAAAAGTGATTGTTTGTTTGAGAGAAAGTCTTTTG
The DNA here is from genome assembly GCA_011009095.1 of Ignelater luminosus. Classification (NCBI taxonomy): domain Eukaryota; kingdom Metazoa; phylum Arthropoda; class Insecta; order Coleoptera; family Elateridae; genus Ignelater; species Ignelater luminosus. The sequence goes on from VTPC01007894.1 coordinate 21,150, forward strand.
AGATGACCAAAATTGAAAATCATCAATATTTTGTTTATATTGTCACTAATTTTTTCTGTCTTAGACTTATCGGTTCTCTTGCTTTAACATAATTTTTCATTCTATACTGGTATGCTTTTTCTTTTATGTTTGCTTTTTTTTATAATGTGATTATAACTACTGTAGGTATTTTTTCATTTAGAATACTTAGAAATTTTAACAGGTTGTCTTTTGAGGTTTCTTATAAAGAGATAATTTTCCTTATAATGCACATTTTTGTATCTTTCACATTATGATCAAATTAAAAGATCTTTTAAAATATATTTCTGAAAACAAATTTTTTTTCACATTAAGTTATATCCAATTATATTTATAATTCTGCTTAACAATGAAATTCTACAGCAACAAAGGAACTGTAATTGTGAAATAAATAAGAATCCTTGTTTGTTCTAATTAGCTGCAATAAAGGAAATAAGAAACTGCCTTATTAAACAATTTGAAATGCTCAAGTACATTTTTAAATGAATAAAAACAACTAATATAACATCCTGACATCATCCAATTATAATTGAACTATTAATGATTGATGATGATTACTTTAAGTAATGAAGTTTTTATAGTTATTTATTAAAGAAAAACATATAAGGATTTCATTTAATGTTAAAAAGAGGGACTACCGAACATAATTAATCATCTGAGCAGTTTTTTTTATGTTGCTTTTATGAGCTTTAAAAATAGCATAAAACCTGCATCAACGTCGTCGTTGCCCAGCCTGTCCTTCTTTCTTTCCTATATCCAGCAAAGAATATGTTTTAAAGCAACTAATCAAAGTAGGTATATAAATTTCCTTTCCATTTAATGAACAGTAAAACTTGAATAAAATTTATTTTCATTGGAAGTAGATTTACAGTAGAACAAATTTGATTGTCCTCAAACATTAAAGGATTCTAGGTTGTGCAACTTATAATGAAAGTGATCCCCAGTTTGGAAAATCCTTGAATACTTTCTTAAACTATCTTTGATTACTGTATATCTTATAACAATGTCTTTTTTTTTCAGTTACAATAGTAGCAAAATATGATGATAAAACGACGAATACAAAAAAATACGAAATTAAACAGGCTCTACAATTATCGTGTAATGTAACGACGGATGGATTAGTTGAAAATCAAAAAGTGGAAGTTACGTGGTAAGTAATTATCACTACCTAAATGTATTTTTACACACTAATGTTAACCAAATTATCACTATTTGTATTTAACAAACAAATCTTTTAGCAAAAATATTGCGTTTTATTTTTATCACTTTAACATCAGATTTATCTCTAAAGTGATAATTATTGTAATGTTTACTGAATCTTGGTCACATAAAACAGACTAATCTCACATAATGCATTATTACAAATTTTGAAGTTATTTATTGAAGCATTGCAAAATGTTTAAATAGTGAACAATGTTGAACCTTGAAAGCTGTTTCCCTTGTTTAAACAGCATTTTGGAACAAGGGAAATAACGGTTATAAATTACTCTCTATTTTTACTCTTTCATCAAGTAGCTTAATGAACTAACACACGTGGCTTGTTCTATCTACACTTTCGAGCTATTTTTAATTATAGATAAACTGTATGTCTGCATTTAATCTTTGGGATTATTACAGATGTTGGAATTAATTATTATGCTAAATCATGCACAACTTAATATACTATTCATAATAAATTTGAAAGGCTATTGATTGACATATTTTATTTACGCAGTAATCATTGTGTTATTTTAGGGAGAAAGATGGAAAATTGGTAACAGAAATAGACCAACTTAAAAAACGACTATCATTATCACATAATGGTAATAAATATAAACTCCAAATCAATTCTGCAGAAGAAAATGATGGAGGAAACTATTCATGTGTGGCTTCCATTAATGGTGTTGAAGAAACACGTGCTTTTATTACTGTAGAGAGTTAGTACATGTTTATTTTGATAAATTCTTGCTCAGTTTAATTTACAATGCAATATTTTCTTTTCTTTAGGTAAAATATATGTTAAAATACCCCGAGACATAACTGTAGTAGAAGGCGAGAAATTACGAGTCGTTTGTCAAGTACATGGAAATCCTACACCACAAATTGTGTGGGTTTACAGTATGTATTGCAATATTTACAATTTTAATCAATATTTATAACAAAGTACTTTGCAAACATTACATAAATTTTAGTAAACTTAGTTTTGCATTTTTGCAGTTACAAACAATAATACTTTCAAGTGCTCATGTTAGTTTTATTTAAATTATTATTTTACATTTCTTTTTCTTGTTATCATAACTGCAGCAATATTTTTATTTAGAGTAATTACCAACAGAATTTTACAGAAAATGTAACATATGAAGAATCAAAGGGAAGAGTTAAGCTAGAAGAAGAAAAAAATGTACCAAATGCCGTCTTTACACTAGAAGATGTTACTCCAGATGATCAAAGCGAATTAACATGTAAGGGAATTTCCAAGAACACCAATGAAAGCAGTGATCCTTCTATGGGCGTTGTCAGAGTGAAAGGTAATTTTATTATATTATCAGCCGTAAATGACATAGTACAAGTTGAAAGTCATAAGACATTTACCTATTAATTTACTAAACATTTATGTACTAAGAAAGAATCAAACATTGTTTGTGTCCACAAGCAGATAGTACGTTACCATGCTACTAATCAGGAGTTTTTTTGTTGTAGCACGATAGCGTACTATCTGCTCATGGACACAAGCATTGAGTGGTATTAATGAAA
>VTPC01007894.1:24091-43535 GCA_011009095.1 Ignelater luminosus
CTTTAATTGTATATGTAACTACTACACAAGGTTTGCTAATATTTTAGGTAGTTTTCACATTTTTAAAGAGCATAGGAAAGGGATACTGTCCCACCACTTGAAAGAAACAAAATCACATTCTAGCCCAGCTCTTTTCACATTTTCAAATTTAAAAGTAACCAACAACATAAAAAAGATAGATGGTTAAACATTATATTACTTTTTAAAAATTACAGTACTAAAATGCAAAGCCATTATTATTTTGAATAAATAGGAAATCTAGTTCTCACTCTGCTTGAAATACCATTTTCTCAATGGCTTTTCCATTATTACTTATTACCTGGTTGATCAATCTATAAATCTATTTTTACTAAATTCAATAGCTACCAGCAATCAAGCTGCACTTTTGTGCATATATGTCTCGATGCGTTGCATGAAATTCCGAGCGTCGAAAGAAGGGGGTCAACCTTGATGGTGTCTTAAGTAACACTTTGCAGAGTGTTGCGTTTAAGCAATTTCTTACATTTTGACACCAGTCAAATTGAAATTGACTGCAACTTGTCCCCAGTCCCCATTACCAAATCTTTATCCCTTGCTTTAATTTTCAGAAGGTTAAGACAAAGAATATTTACCTACGGAGTAAGAAGCGACACTAGCAGGGTGGGGGGTTATTTCGTCTCAACCGTCTTATGCGCAGGTTTACCAGGTTTATTGACAAAATATGGGCGTGAAACACATGTAACACTGGAACAGCTGTTAAAAATCAAACCTATACACTGTAGGCATATTGTTTGATCATGTTTTCTCTCATTGTGTTGTTTATTTCACTTTTTATGTTTTTCTCTGTATTGCCTTCAGCAAGAATAATAAATTTTAGAATAAATCGTTAATAAGATAGAAAGCAATATTTCTTTGTTTTAATGAAATAATCATGTCAACAAATTTGACTTTTGGTCTTAACAAATATTTATTTCAAGTTAACAAACTATTGCACAATTGCCTTGGCACTATTCAAACAACAGATTTCTTTGTTTAAAAATATTTTCATTTCAAAGAAACCCTTTTTAAAGCGTATTTTTTTATTTTGTATAGCACACCTGCATTTCCAGATTATAATGTATTTGTAAGTAGTAAGGTTTAAAATAGAATTAAAGTATAATCTTTCTTTAAGAAAAAGACGTCTTATTCATAAAAATACAACTTTAAAAGTGAAGTTACAGGATTTAGCAATCTCAAAAAATAATAAACTTGAATTTGCGTGGTTTTGTACCCCAGCAAAATGGTCGAGCAGATTGAAGGTCATTAAAATTTGTTCACAAACATCAAAGACGCCGCCTGGAGTGTTGCTTCTTACTCCGTAGGTAAATATTCATTGGTTAAGACTTGAAATTGCTAGGATATAGTAACTATTTTAAGAAGTACCTTTCAGAGCCTTTTCCTGAACCTACAAACGCATCACAATTTTATAAAGTTCTTTTTTATATAATTTTCTACAATTTGCTACCACCCTAAATAAAATCGGCTGAATAGTTATGAGGTTATGTCCGAATTACTGAAAATAATGTTTCAACACTTCTTGCAAGAAAAAGATGATGATGCTTACATTTGAGACACCAGGACTTTTAGTATGTTATTTGTCATAACAAATATTGTGTGACCAAATTTTCAGCTTTACCTTATTTCTTTGAAGGTTTAAACCTAAAGTTACCAGGACATAAGGAAACCTGTTTGATTTCCCTGCATTCAGTAAGGTACATCTGACAGCTATTTTTACTCGGGATCATCTCTTGTTCATGTCACTCAAATAAAAATTTAAATTTGAGTGATAAGAACAAAAGACAATTTCGAGCAAAAACAGCCATCAGAGATCCTTACCGAACACAGGGTAAATCTCAATCACCAACCAATAACAAAATTATTGACAAATGTCATGATTTGCAATTTTTTATGGACTCCTAGATTTCATGTATAGGTAACATACTTACCAACACAAGCATTTATAATCTGTTCACTGAATAATTAGTAACATAAAAGTTACTAGTAAGTACACGTAAAAAGTAGTATTTTAGTATTTTAAAAAAACACGCGTTGAAAGGTTATACTTGTGAAATAGTATTGAAATTAGAAAACAAATATTTTACTCAGTACAAGTTAGCTATGGTTATTATGAACAATAATAAATAGAAAATAAAAGCATTTACTGTGTGCAAAAATGCTCCCCAAAGATTTAAGTTTGTAAATATCATTCTAAATAATTTTATAACTAATATAAATAATGGCTAAGAGTTATACATATGTAGTAGTTACTGATGACACTACATCGGCAACAAGAGATTAACAGTTAATAATTAAAAAGAAAAATGGAAAAGGTACAGTTTAATTAGAATGTTTTTTAAATTATAGTTTTGCTTTGACATCTAGTGGAAACCACCAAAAACCTGATTGAAGTTTACTCCTCTGAATTAACCAATACCATGAAAAGGCACGCACATGTATCAGAACTACCAACATCAAAAGTCTTACAAGCTACATTTTTCTCGCTAAATTTTGGTGTATTTCTCGCTGTTTGGTTAAGTAATTAAAATTTGAAAAAGACTAATTATTCAGTGGACAGACTATACCTATAAGTATCAGCAGTTGGTTATTAATATGAAAATAAGTATTTACTTTTAGTACTTTTTAATGTTAAGTAGATACTAATTAAATTTGTTGTTGGTGCAATATGTTTTCAAAACTAACTAAATAAGTGCAACAAAATACACCTGTGTAATTAGAAAAATAAAAATTTTACAGATGTGTAAAAAGAGAAAAAGCTATAAACAGACTCAATTCTAGTACTTTTCCAATAAATTATTCCACACATCAAAACGAGGAACATCTCTAAATAAAATACTTGACTCACAATCAGCAACAGATATATTTTTTTTATTTTTGTAACTTCAAATATTAAACATATTAAAAATAACTAAATTATCCTTTAATTCTCAGATAAATATGCTGCTCTATGGCCATTTCTAGGAATTTGTGCAGAAGTATTAGTATTGTGTGCAATTATTCTAATATACGAAAAGAAACGTAACAAAACAGAATTAGAAGAAAGTGATACGGATCAAAGCCCTGAACAGTGAGTACCAAGCCCCATAGTTATTGTTTGTTTTGTTCTCACTTTTTCCTGTAGCTTTTCACAGTTATTGTTTATTTTGTCTTTTTATATAGTTTCTCTTTTTCTCTCTCTCTCTCTCTCTCTTTCTGTCATTGTCTGCACAATTTTTCACTATGTGTATTTATTTATAGCATGTTGATAAAACGGACATAAAAAGGTAGGATTATCTTAGATGAAAACTTTTTCTATCGCTCTTATTTTATTTTTTTATTATTGATGAGTGTGTATTAGTTTATGTATCATATTGCTTTTAGATGAATTTAAACTGTAAATAAAGTTATAGCAAACTGTTATTTCTATATTGGCATTTAATTTACCTTACTGGGTGCTTAATTTTATTTTCTAATACAAACTCATGATCTTGTGGTTAGAAGTATTACTAGTTCTTTATTGTTTTAAATTTTTTTGATATGACAACTTACAAAAATATAAATCTTTTTAGTATGTATATTACAAGTTATAAAACTTCATAATCTTATAATAAAATAGCCAGACTAAAGAAAAAATTATATCAAAGTATTTTTAGCCACAAAACAATAATTTATTTTTTATATGTGAAATTAATTGTAAATAGTGTATCATTTAGAATTTTCTAAATATATATTTTATGTTTTAGGAAAAATACTCCAGACCATGGTGGAAAGGAATCGAATTTAAGGCACAGGCAGTGAATATAAGTTGTTGTTTATATTGAAATTGAAACATATATACATAAGAAGATAGGTTCTGTTCATCATAATTTGTAGGAAAAGACTCTAATTCACCATCATGATGTCCGAGGCCGGCGCTGTACAGTTATGCTATAATTATTGTTGCCTTCATACTCGGACATGCCTTAGCTGTTGCGGCAGTTCCTTTATAATATATTTAGTGATTAATATTAATAATAATAATCTAATTTCTTATATATAACAATTGTGTATTCGTATCAAGTACTTACTAAACAAAATGTTAAATCACTTTTGTACTTAGTCATTTGTTATCTTTAAAAAACAAAAAACATTCTTAATTAAAGAAGTATGCTATTTATATTATAAAGAACTTGTATCGACAGCTGGGCTGTCATTTTTCATGTACATAAAAATAAATTATACACTCCTGTTCATAAATGTATTGTTACAAATTGTGTTTAAATGCATATGGACTGTTGTAAAACTTTTGTTTTGTGATAATATTGATTTATAATGTAAAGTGCTTTTAAAAAGAATCCAAAGTCTTGTTCTCATCACTTCTAGTTAATCTTTGCACTTAGACTATAAATACCAATTTAAATGTGGTCTAAAATTGCATCTACAATAGTTTCATGCCTTAGCGTGCTTTCAAATTTAACTGCTCAGTAACATCAAGCTGTATGTGATTTGCATTTAGTAAAAGTAAATCTGGACAAGGTAATACAGATGTTTACAACTGCTTCATAAAATCATACTACAATCGAGTACCATCGCGCCTTTCTTGCTTTCATTTGTCAGCCAAAAATTTGAAAGTGAATGTTGGGACGATTCACGTCCTACTAACTTCTAGATGTGAGGTATCTATAGCTCTATAATCATCTGTAGTACATCCTTTCTATAAAATCGTATTCATAACTATATACTGTTAGCCTTCTAAAGAACATACCTTTAAAATACCGTACTTAGATTTGTTCATTTTATTTGTTTCTAATTATAGGCATAAGTACGTTATTTTAAAGTTAAATTATAATATTAATGATACTTAAAAAATATTTAAAAAAGAATTATAAAAAGTGGGAATCAAATTAGAAATTGAGCACATAAAGAAAAATTTTAAACACATTCCTTCTTGGTGAACAGATAAACATATATCATTATCATCTTTTCATAAGTTTACCTGTACTTAGGGTATTTTAATCCAGTCAATTAGTTTTGATTTCCACCTTAATTTTTAACTCTTTTTAACTAGTTACTTATTTTCTTCGAGTAGTTTGTAAGATTATATTGGTGCTTGCACAAACGTCTATTGTTGACAGTTACACTGTATTGGAACATGTAATTTAAACAGTTAATAAAAACCACCAATTTGAAAAAGTGAATTTGTTTTAGAACAAGTTAGTCATAGGTCGTATTTTATCGATCTACATATTATTACTATTAATTATTACTATTAGATCTCAATTTCAGTTTAACTATCATGTTTTCAATAAATCTTTTAATAGTTACAATACTTGTTTCATTTAATCTTCAATAACTTAACGTTTGTACTATATTTTTGTTATAAACGCCAATACATCAGCATTTACTCTTGACTGATATGATTTCGTTCTAAATCAAGAACCACACACTGTAATGCTTGCTTATTATCAGAATTCATGTTCCACGTCTAGCTGCATTTAAGCATTTTACTGTTAACTGTACTACTTTGCTATCTAATCATCGCTTTGTTTCTATGCATGGTTACTTATATTTGTTCAAGGTTATTTAATGAGCAGGTATGCAACAATTGATTAGCTACTAGATAAAGCATACAAGTGAAAAATATCACTTTCTTGCTGAGTTTCACATATAATGATAATTTTGTTAATCTTACAAAATTTATCAAAAATTTAAATAAAAGTTAGATCTAAATTAAAAATTGATCTTTGCAACTGATTAATTGTAAGATGCCTTTGTTGTCCATAGTATCAAAGATGTATCCATGCAAACACAACATATAAAAACTGAACGAGAGGAAAAAATCACTTCATCTCCCACCAGCACCTTGATTTTTGAACTTGATGGAATAGAATAAACTCCTATAGGAATCATTCCAAAGGCAATTTTCTCATGAGTATTTCAATAGTAACAGATTCATGTTCTTGAATCATGTGAGAGTAAAATTCTCATGGAAATGTAAATTGTCATTTTATAAAAAAAAAGAAGCTATTACTTTGCAGCTGTAGTAGACTGTTTTCTTAAATAAGTAAAAAATTAGGAAAATTAACTAATAGTGACACGTGAACCCACCTCTATTCTAGAATACTGAATTTGAAGTCTTATTGGCTAATCTAGCATTTTCAGCAGCAGTTTGAATTGTCAAATTATGAAGGAATTAATCAATCCCAGCCTACTCTGAAGTTAGGTCATGGGCTGCCACTGGATTCAATTTCCAATGGGAACACTACTATTCTCATGATTTCGAAGATCATGACCCAGGAAGCAGAATTACTTTATTTCCCAGCAAGATGCAGTTGTTAACTTTTGACCACAAAATGGAGGTCAAAAAGCCTCTTTCTAACAAGGTTGACAAAAAAAAAGGTCATGTTGTAGTAAGTAGATGATGTTTTGGTCATAAATACGTAAAAAACTTCAATATTTTTATTTCTTTTCAATATGAAACACCATGATATAAGATAAACCAGTATATTAAATATTTGTGCACATGGTTAACTGTTTTGTCGCCAAATGGCATTATGTTATGCACTCAAACAAACTCTCTTAACATTATGAAGAACCCATAGAAATATCGCAATGATTCTGTATAAATGGTAAAATTCTATTTCACAATTTCACTTTTAATATCTTAAACCTTTTAATTGTTTTAAAAATATATCTTATTTGCTTAAGAGTATATTTTGTTTAAATTCTTTCCAGAAATTCCATTAATTTACTTACATTTTCTCATTGCTTATAGCATTTTAAATTGCAGTAATAATTGCATTAGTGTTCTCTCACTTGCACATTGTGTAAACCGATATGTAACACCTATACCTACTCAGATGCCTAGACTATCTATTGATAAGCAGCTGCTAACAATGGTATCTACTTGCAGTTCAATTTAACCATTTTTGATAGAAGTAAGAACATGTTTATTGCATTGTGATTATAAAGAGAAGAGAGTGATTCTGTTGTTTAATTATTCCAGGAAAGTAGTAAAGCTTGATTTTAGAGTTGGTAAAAACAGTCGTCCATAACAGATAGTATGTGTAACACATTTTGGAAATTCTGGTTTTAAGTAATTATTAATTAGATATAAGTAGAGAGATACAAAAAAAAGGTAAACAGAGTATACACTAGTTGCTAAGAAAAATCCTTTAACAAATTCAGAAGCTTTCATTTGTGCATTACTGTTGACCTGCATACTGTTTGAGAATAGCTTGTTACGGTTTCAGTTTCGTCTAAAGCATTAGCGTCTAGAATTGCTGTCTAAGTCCTGCTTTAGCAGAATAAATTTGTTTAAATTTAATTTTCTACAAATCTGTATCAGGTGGCGTTTTTAGGTCTCGTAAAAATCTTATCATTCTTTTCTTCGCTTTGGTTGTGGAAGGAACTTGTGTACTTGTGGTGCGTGATAAATAGTTGGTCTTCTATGAATATATTAATTTTGTATAATTAATCGCATTATTTGAAGCGGATAATCATATTTAGACCAAGATTTGGTAGTAATTTAGTGTCTTCGCATGTAGCGGATAATACTTCACACCGAGTCATGTACATCTGAAGAGGACGCCCGTCAACTCAGGTGAGATTTTTTTGCTGCGACATTTTATCACTTAATACGAATTATTCTGGACTAGATTTTTGTTATTTGGACACTTATGGTTGTTCTTTTTATTTTCAGGCCTTTTCTTCTTTTTCTTTTATTCTCTTTTTGTAATTAATTTCTTTTGGGAGTTTCCATTCAGCAATAATATTTGAAACTTTATGCTAGTTACTATTGTTAATTTATTTTTTTTTGTATCTTTTTGTCTTAATAATAAATAAATTTGGACGTTGTCAAGCTGACTTGCGAGAATTTCATTTGTCACCAGATTTTATTGTTGGAGCCGACCAGCTTCGGCTGCTCTTTCTCTTCAAACAGCGGAAAGTAGGTATCAAGCTCATGCTGAAAACATCAGCTTTCACAGCACTGTACAAATAAACCTGCATTCTGAACATATTACTTTACTAATAGTCATGTTAAACACTCGGTTCAATACTAAATGTGTTTACTAGATATTGCAGTATTAATTGCACTATTGTCACACTTTGTTGCGTTATATTATAATTTTTTGGAAACTAATTCTGTTTTTGTCTTTAGGTGTTTGTCTGAGAGGCATATTATAGTAACCATCAGAAGGGTTATTTATGACATTGTAGAAATGAGAAAAACTATATTCATTTAAAGTACAAGAAAGGTCAGTGTGTTTACCACACTTTCGACCAAATAGCCAGTTCCTTTTAACATTAGCTATATTTCATCTCAAGCAAACAATAATACTGTAATAAACAGGTATAGTGCCTTTAAATTACTCCCCAGCATCGCTTCTTAATTTCAAAACAGAAGAATTATAGTAATTTTACTTTAAATCCATTTGACATTTGTTGCAGAACTTCAGGTATGTTGGTTAATCTTTCTACAGTTTAAAGAGGTGACCATGAACCCTGCAATCAGTCCCAATCATTTGTAACGTACACCTGCGTTACAGTAATAATATGACTAACAACTAGGATCTCAAGGTCCTAGGCCAGCTAAACTCATGGAGTAGGCTTTGGGTGCGGGACGGCTAAGATTATACTTACAATAAAACACCTGATATTAGTTTACCAAATACGTATATTGAAATAAACAAGGATGGTAAAAATTACAAAATAAAGGTTTATTTTTGAAGTAACCCGTAAAACAGATTTCAATGGAAACAAGATTAAATGGAATAATGATCGATAAGTTTATACTTAAAATACAAAAAATTATATGAATTTAAAACAATAAATCGATTATGAATAAAAAAACTACTAGAGGTAACCGTAGTTACAGAATTTGAAACAAAATTTAGAATACAGGATCCTTACTTTTAAAAATCAATGCAATCAAAAAAATGTAATAAAAGGACTAATTATAAACAGGAAAATGAATAAACCAAATGCAAAGCAACATTAAAAAAATAAGAAAATAATAGCAAAAATATGTGACACAAAAATTATCAAAGTAAAATATGAACGTATAAACCAGGTTATCTGTACTCACTCACAACAAATAATCTCAAGTTGTTTCAAGGCAAAAGGAAAAATTTAACACATCGGAGTACTGCAAGGAACAAACTCCGATATCGCAAAATTAGAAAATTGAAAGGAAAATTTAGTTAAATGAGAAGTCTAAAAAAGAACGAAATTATTTAGGTGTACTGAAATTTAATAAACAAAAAATTAAAATTAACAATCGGATAATAATTGAAGGAATGAATCAGTCTTACCACAAAATGCAGGAAGCAGCCCTCGATCGAAGTTGCTTGCTGAAAGAAAGAATTATAAAAACTGGAAACACAAAATAAATAATCATCAATTACATCCGAATTGAGCATTTATCAAAACTTTAAATGATAGGAACAAAAAATAAAGGTCAACAAGAAAATTGAATTAAAGGGAGCTTTTCTTTTTTTAAAATAAAAGATCCTTAATAAATCTGGTGAGGTTACTTTAATTTTCACCACTAAGCAAAGATAAACTTTGTAATGGATTAAAAAATAACCAAATTTAACTGAATTAAACTATTCGCTAACGAGGAGAGATTCTCAAATTGGGTTGACAGTCCACTGCCAGAATAGATTCCCATAATATTCCACGTATGGATGATGGTGAAACTGAATTATTCCCAGTATTCACTGCTACAGCCAGATCCAATTAAATTTAACCCCGCTTCTTGAAAAGCACGCAGGGCAACTCGGGTGCAACTTTTATTTTTTGGAAATTACTCATATTTTTCACAACCAAATAAAAAAACTGGAGACAAAAGAGACCATCGTTAGTAACGAACTCGTAAGAGATGAAAGAAAAGATAATTAACTTACCCCTTTTTTTAAAAAAAGGGTTTTCAAACAACAACGAGGAAAACTTCCTCGCAATTCTTAGGTGAAGATCACCACACACTCTCACGTGTTGAATCTTTCTGTCCTGCCTGCGTGTTGCATTCCCCCAGAATTTGGAAGCGTATATCAATTGTCAAAGGAACTTTAGTAAATACCGGGTGTCTCACACGGAAGAAAGATGATATACCGTACAATTAATCATGTGGCGGGCTAATAACCACAAAAAGACCATTACACATTCCATAAACATCAAACTCAAAAGAAATACTGTTAACTTTTGCTTAAGGAAGAATTCAGTGATTCAGTTGGTAGAGCGTTGAACCAGAGTATCAATGATGTGGGTTTGATCCCTATGTCAGATCTAATTTTCTACATATACAATATTAAGGTGCTGTTGACATCATTCCCTTTCGAGCTATGATGTCATATGGACTTTTTTAACGAACCCATACTTATCACACCTATTTTCAATAGTTTTTGAGATATGGAGTTTTTTTTAAATAGAATACTATTTTTTTTTATTTTTGGCGAGTATGATTCGTGCGTTTTCACATGAGCAGTGACCTAGATTATACAGAAACAAAAAACTGCATGAAAGATCCTTACTATTCACAGTTGGAAGTGTTATTTCCTTTTTTCTTGAAAATTGCCATACCTGCATTTGTATTTGGCACTGTTGCGCAATCAAAAATTTTGCATAAATGTTTAGTACCGATTAGTTTTGCTTTGTTAAAAGAAGATCACATTTTTTTATATTTTGCATCTATTAAAACCAATTAAGAAGAATGCCAAAGATTATAAATAAAAACATAAAACTTTGATTTATAAATATAAATAAATAGAAATTTTCGTGAAATAATCTTTTACAATAAAAAGGCAACAGCGTGAGGTCAAACTGTCATAAAATCATAACCTTAAAGTACATTAAGCGTCAATAATAAGATTTTACAAGCTGAGTTAATAGATAAACAGTCCAGTTTCAATACTCAAATTGTCATTCTGCCCCCTTTAAATAATAAGAAATATAAATTATTCAATGCAATGCTTTTAAAGATTTTTAACATAAGTTTATTTGTAAGGATAATTTTGTGTTTTATAACAGTATACTATACATACATTTTTATGTAAGATTCATTAAATACTTGTCATGAGTTACTTAAAATTAACAATATTGTATTTATTGGCTTACTGTCTATAATGGAAAATACTGAGAGTAATAGAAGTACATAAATTCAATTTCTTCAGCATTTTAAATTCTGAGCTACAACCAACATTCATACTGTATCTATACAAAAACAAACTATTTTTAATACATGCCATAGTACAATTTCAAAAAAAGTATTTTGTTTGAAAAACACTTCGAAATCTTTTTTCCAGAAATAATAAAAACTTCCAAAGCTTTAATAAGTATATCTTGTACCTTGTAGTTAAGTTGAACGCATAATCAAATAAATGCAGGAAAGTTTGTTCCTTCTGCATTTAAGCCCATACCTGAAACAAAATTTACTTTACATTAGGAAATGATTAAATTAGCAGTATACTATACAAATTAGAATTTTTATTTTGTTTGCAATAATATAAACTATTCAGCTTACTCGGAGTGTACAATCCCAAGATCCTGTTGACAAAGCAGTACCATCAGGAGAAACTTGTAAACATGATACTCGATTCTCATGTCCATAAAGAAGACAAACACGAACACACTTTAATGTATCCCATACATTTACTGTGTAATCATTATAGCCAGCAAACAAAAGTCGTCCTATTTAAAAACAGTTAGATATTATTTTTATATTGTTGTAATAAATTAAGTAATAAATAATAGTATACCTGATACTGAGAAATCTACAGCATTAACTCCAAATATTATACTTTCTTTACTATATACTGCAACTTCCCTATCAGCTCTTAAATCAAATAAACGACACTAGAATAAAACTTGTGTTATATAAAAAATAAATAATTAAGATTGTATTATGTAGTCTTACTGTGGCATCATCACTACCAGTAGCAACAGCATCACCACTTGGATGAAATTTAACACTATTCACATCAGATTCATGTCCTTCAAATGACTGAACACACTGACCAGTTCGCATGTCCCATATATATACCATTTTATCACAACTCTACAATTACCTTAATACAATCAACATAAAAAACACAGAGAAAAATCTTACTCCAGACACAAATGTATTCCCAATTTCTGATGGTGCTAAATCTATGGACATAACATCAGCTGCATGACCATGAAAACTTTGTAATAATTGTCCTGATTCAACATCCCATAATGCACAAGTGGAATCTCCACTTCCAGTAAGAATCTAAATTTTACATTAAATAATTTGAGAGGAAAATGGGAAATAAATCTAAGTGTAAACTAACCTGTTGATCAGAATTTGGAAATGTACAACAACTTGTGTAACTGGTATGTGTTCCTACAGTTTTTTTCTTTAATGTCACATCTTCATCCAAACTAAGGGGATAAACTGTAACTTTGTTATCCAATCCCCTATTTACAAATTTTTTGTTAGATTTTATTTCTAATGACAACAGAATTGACCACTAAAGTACATACTACTTTCTACACACTAGATAAAATACAAACACCAATTTATGTACCATCTGTAAAATGCAAGTTTATATGGCATAACATTACAAAACACTGAAAATCTGGTCAAATGCATATGTAATTCTAATTATACTTCACTAATAACATCATAAAAAGAAACAAAATCAACATTTGTTACTTTGTACTATGTAATTTTATGTTTTAACAGCATATATATCAGTGAACTTGAAAGTTTTTCAAAAAGTTTGTCTTTTGCTTTTATTGTAGAATTGTTATGCCATACACCTACATCTTTGTTTTACAAACTGTTATTAGTCTAATATTATTATGACCATTACCATATTGCAATATTTCTACAGATAAGAGTGTGTTTAAAATAAATTTTATTTGCCCAAAGTACCACCAAACTAGATATTATTGTTAGTAAGGTATCGTCTGTTTAAAATTTGGCAGAATAATTGTTGGTCCAGTAGCCTTGTTAGCAGTTCGATTGTAAAACAATTTTGTCATTTGTTAACTGTCTTTGCAATGTTAATTTAGCAACTAACTACTTTAAGATAATTTACTCTTTGAGAAAGTTTAAGATGAATGAAATAGAGTGAAGGCTTTTAATCTTGAACAAATATTTAGAAAATTGCAATATTTCTCAAGTCCGGCTCGCAAGAAGTTTAAAAATTCCACGTTCGACAGTACAAAATGTAATAAGTAATTATAAAAAACAATTCTCAATAGAAAGAAAAATTGGTTCAGGTGGAAACAGGAAACCTGATAAAAAAAGAGAGGAAAATATAATTAAACAATTTCAGAAAAACCCAACCATATCAAAAAGGACTGTTGTTATGGTAGCTGGTACATCAAAAAGCACAGTTCATCAAATTAAAGTAAAAAATGGTCTAAATTCATACAAAGTACAAAAAGTTCCAAAAAGGGATTCCACTAAGCAAAAAGTTGCCAAAACTCTAGCCAAAAATTTTTCTAACAAAATTTGATTGCTGCATCATGGATGACAAAACCTGCTGCCTTGCAGATTCTAGTCAGATCCCAGGGCAAGAGCATTACGTTGCTGATCAAAGAGGAAATGTAGATTCTAAATATAAACATAAGAAGATTACCAAATATCCAAAAAAATACCTGATTTGGCAGGCTATCTGCAGCTGCGGCTTGAAAAGTGAAGAATTTATAATGACAGGTTCAATTAACACCGAAATTTATGTGCAAGAATGCCTAAAAGAGATTAAAACCCTTTTCAGACTGTCTAGAGTTTCTGCTTTCTTTTGGTCGGACTTAGCTTTGTGCCACTACAGTCATGGTGCAAAAGAATTTTATGAAGAAAACAACATTCAAATTGTTCTTGAAGCCAAATTGCCTTGAGTTACGCCCTATGGAGAGGTATTGGACGGAATTAAAAAAAAAACTGAGAAATATAAAATTTAACATTTCAGACCTGCGACAGTTTCAGATAAAATGGAGACAGACATCTAGAAGTATGGATGAGGATGTTGTACAAAAGCTTATGTTGGGAATCAAGAAAGAAACTCGGTTATTTTATAGTTCTTAAAATTTTTCTTAAAAAATTTGGCATTATTTTGTAGTTTAGAAAATGTATTAAAAGAATAAATAAAAGTTTAATTCATTTACGTTTTTTTCTCAGCTTTTTATAATAATTTAATCTGCTAAATTTTAAACGGACCATTTCTTATTATTCATTTCTAGGGATAGACACGTATGCTCTGAGAGGAGGGCAAGAGGTGCATTTGGCATCCCTGGATTTTAGAATTTATTTCTTTTTAAATATTTAAAAGTCCATTGATCTGTAAACAATCTTAACTGACTTTTTCTCCAAACCTTTGCTCCCTTGGAAAAAAATCTTGCGAGCGCTCACAGGGATTGATGTTTTATCTTTCAGCAAATATCAGACAAAAACATATAATTGAATTGCCTGCCAACTTTCAGAAAATGCATTATTTTTTGCATAATAAAAATAAATTGACAGACATCAAATTTTCATTTTTATAACATTTGATCTTTGACTAATCTAAAGTATCAACATATCGGCTGTGGGTGAACAATACCTCCTATCTGTAACATGTTTCCTTTGTAAATAGTGGTATTGTTCGCTCACAGTTGATACATGTCATTTTGATTACTGTGCAATACTACATGTTGCTACCTATGAAGGAGGTTAGGTTTTATTATTATGCAAGTATTTTTCTGGTTACAGCCTGGGGGCGCTTATTTGAAATTATGCTCATTTCCTGTATCTCATCAAAAATAAAACATAAAGTTAATCACCACCTTGTTATTTGTTATGGTAATTCGCTTTGTAAACGATGTCGTTCCAGCTTCAAGTTACTCTCTTCCCAACCATAAATGATTTTCCTGACATAAATATTCATAATAATATTATTTTAATATATAAATACAGTTTTTCATTGCAACATCCAAGTTTTATTTTAATTTGTATTTGTTGAACAATAACAAATTCATATAAATATACAGTAAGTCCTAGTTTCATTGTATTCATAGCGTATCACGATTATTACAAGAAATAGAGCAATTAGGTTTGTACTGTACTGACCTAACTATTCAAACCAAATTCATTGGTGAAAACAAAATCTCACACTTGTCTTTTGTTTTGGAGTTATAACCAAAAATTTGAAAGTTTTCATTTTCTCCTGTTGAAATAATGAAAACACCTACCATGGATTTTCGTAGGGTCATTAGCAAAGAATCTAACCACATATTTAAAATTCCACTGCCACCTACAAGTTAGAAACAGAATCTTAATTTTTGAATGGAGCTCATAGTTGGCTTAGACATCATCAAAAAGGGAATTTAAAGAATTTTTGTAACAATATATAGTTTGATATATTTATTTTCAAAAATGCCTAAGATATCATCAAAAATTTACTACATAATGTGATTAGATCCTCTGCTAATGACCCTACGACAACCCATGGTAACTGTTTCAATTATTTCAACAGAAAAAAACTGACAGCACTTTGGAGAAAATGAGAAATTTCAAATTTTTGCCTACAACTTGAAAACAAAAGATAAACACGAAATTTCATTTTTACCACTGATGGGTTTTCAAAGTTAGGCTAGTAGATGCAAACCCAATCACTCTGTCTCTTATAATAAGAGATGCCTATGAATACAATGCGAATGGAACAAATTGTACAGCTTTTTGCATAAATCATGTCGCAACTCATTTCTTTTTATGAAACAACTAATCAAATATATAGAATCATATATTTTGTACTAATTATCAATAATCACTGTTAAGAAAATATTTTGCGTAATTAATATCAAATCAAATTTTGTGTAGTTCATTAACCCTTTCATTAAAATAATGCACTGTAATATTACTTATGCAAAAATCTGTACAATTATTACATTTCAGTCATGTTTATGATCATCGACTGAATCTGATTTATAAAGTGTACCTTATAAATGACCAGGATATCTAAGAACATCAACTGATTAAAGTATAAAACTCACGGTCAAGAAATAAATAATATGATAATTGTACCATTAAAATATTATTAAAGCCAATTACCCGCAAGCAACCAAATTGCCAGAAGGTGCATAAGCACAAGCCATCACCCAAGTAGTAGGCATAGTAACTGCATGCTCCTTATTAGTTGTAAATGCATCCCAGATTATCATCTTACCATCCTTAAACATTAATTTTTTTTTATGCACCATGTTCAGTGAAAATATTACAAGTCAGCAAGTTAAAAGTGGCCGTTGGAAAAAAGTGAACTAGATTTCATTCATGTTATTCTTTAAAATTGGTAATTGTGTTCAAATATACAAATTGACATAAAATAAAAGTAAAATCAGTGAATCTTGGTAGATACTTGTTAATTTTTCCATGTCGTGATGTTACATTTACAATATGAGCGACCAAGGGAAGGCTTTTTTCAAATTTTAAATGCAGTGTTTGAAACAAAGTAACAAACATTTAAAAATAAAACATAAATTATTAAATTTAATTATTAAAATCTTTATAAGGATGCCATTGAGTTTTTGGTAGTGTTACATAACCATAAATTAAAACAAATTTAACATAATATCCATACATTTTTATTCTGGAGACTAGTTGGCTATGAGAATCTGACAGTCTTGCTAATGTAAATACAGCTCTGCTAATTAATTCAGGCTTTTTTTTTTGAAAGGATTGTGACAGTAATATTAGTGTGCCTTGATATTGTTTTATTTTATTATTTAAAAAAAATGACATTTAATAAAACACACTAAGTAATACAAATCATATAAAGAAAACTTATGTTTTAGAACATAATAAAATGAAACCATGGCCAACTAATGTCCAGAATGAAAGTGAATGGATAATAAATACCTGCAACTAGTTATTATAAAAATAAATGCAATTCAGTCAACTCTGACAACCACTTTTAATTTGTCGATCTGCACTTAAAGTTCATATAATAATAATACGCTATGAAGTAGGTAATTTTATTTTAGCCTTGTTTTTATGACACATTACCCATCTAGGAACTCTATCACTAACAATTGTCGATGCCTTTATAACAATCATCTTAAAAAGTTAGATTTACTGTCAGATTATGAATTTATTTTTTATAATACTGAATTATCTATTATTTCAATTAAATCTGAATTTAAAACTCACAATACACTGATATGATGACGATATAATTCTAGCCTTTTTATAATATCAAGCTAAAAGAATTGTAATCCTTTGCATTTAATTGATATTACCTACTAGTATGTAAATGCTAGTTGGAACGTCTCTCGCGAGTATGTCATGTTTGTGCCTGCTCAATTTTGGAAACATACACGATGACCTACATTTCACAGCACACTATTATTTACAAACTTTATTTTGTATATCACTTATGCATTACAAAAAATAGTATTTATAATTTACCAAAAATCAACATAAGAAAGACTCTGTATTTGTAATCCAAAAAAAATTTACCTGTGAAGAGGACACAATGTGTCGTTTATCTGGTGACCAGTCTGAACAAAGTACCTTAGCTTGATGACCCTTAAGTGTTCTACGTGGCTTTACATTCATATAGTTAATAATTTCCAATCTATCAGCAACTGTGGCCACTAAAATTAAAATCAGTCTCTTATTACTAAAACCACTAAGTATTCACTGAAGTAGCTTTACATGTTACATCGTTCAGTTTCTGCCTTTCATCTTCTAACTTAATTTTCAACTGCTCTGCCTCCTTTGCTAATGATTCTATAGTTTCCACAGGGCTAATTTTTGTACTTACTTCACGAGACATATCTAGTACAATAGTGGCAGCAATTTATATTCCTTTCAATATGGAATTAAATGAGATGGAATTAATCCATACAAATCTTGTTTACAAACATAACATTATAATAATATTAACTACATAAAACCCATAAAACTTAAAACAGAAGACACTATCAGATCCTTTATCAGATCAATATTTAATATTATTTTTAATGGTTGGTTAAACTGTTTTTATATTTGGATATTTTCATTCTACAAGATTTGCTGCACTGTGTCAATGTGGCTGTTTCACAACTGATTGGTTGCGCGATGTTACACAGAGCATTATCACGTGATCTTTTTATTTGAATGTGTAGAATCAACTTCAGATATAGGTTAGAATTTGAATTTTCGTTTGATTTCATTGGTTATGCGTAATATTTAAACTCGCTGGCTTAAGTACGTTAGTGAGAATAACACGTTAAGCACAGTAACTGTTAATTTGGTAGGTAGTGAATGTGAACGTGACGCATGAACTTTGTTTTTATGACGCCCAAACGACTCAAAGCGAACAAAACTTGGATCTTTCTTTTAAGATTATTCTTTTGTCTGTCTCAAAGTGAATTAATATACAAATGATAATTTAGTCTTTTCATCCAGAATTATTTAAGCTTATGGTGTATACTTGATGATCAGTATTAATAAAACTTGGGAAAGGTATGCCTGGTAAGTATCTTCTATAGATGAATGTGAATGTTCTTTTTTTAATTTTAAAAATTTTGAAGGTTTTGATGAAGAGATTCATTGTACAGCTTGTCGCAATATAATATCATCAACTAGTGGAACATCTCAACAGAATGTTTATGCACACCCTATTTTAAAAGTAATTATTTGCAAAGACTGTCATATAAATATAAATAGCATTAATTTTTCTAATGAATTATGTTTATGGTGTGGTTCCTTAGGAGTAATCGTTAGATGCATTAAATGTTCGTATCACTTTTGCAAGGTAAGAATAATCCTAGTATTTACAATTATTTTTTGTATAAGAATCCGGGTTTGTTTTATATATTTTATTGTAAATATATGCAGAAGCTGTAACAGATCGTTGGCAATATTACATTATGTTTTGATGAGTTCCTGTACAAATAGTTCATAGAGTAAATGTTATACTATTAAAATAAGTGGTCATAATAGTCATGATTTACAGCAAGGTTTTTAAAATGTTAAAGTTTCATTAGAAATCTTAATTTTATAGTTCAATCTGCAAAATTTATTGTTAGCTAATTATTTAAATGTCTTATCTCCACTTTGAGCAGTATACAGGGTATACTTAAAATGACACATATCGCTCCGTTGGTAGAAAAGTGACACAAATAGAAATATTATAATTATTGTTATTATTATATAAGTATTGCCATTTACAAAGACAATAAAACAAGCATAAAAAACGCATAAATCAAGCTAGTTTTTGCGTTATACTTGAAAAATATAATATATTTTGTAACACTATTGTAGCCATTTTTGAATTTAAGGAGATATATTTAAAATTAAGGGTAAATTAATATCCCTTTATATAATTGTGTCACTTTTCTATATAAAAATGTTTTCATTGTTTTGATAGTGTCCGTTTATAAACACGATAAACTATGTAAAAAAAAACTGAATCAATATTTTTACACATTTTATTATTAGTTAAACACTGTTTTTACAGGT
>VTPC01007894.1:43545-60927 GCA_011009095.1 Ignelater luminosus
TTTTATAAAACTCGGCGTGGCGGCTTGGAATGTGATTAAGCCGCACTAGTTCCATTAGACCTCTTTTTTCTGGTCGGATATTTGCAATTCTTTTTTATACAATGGTTCCAAACCTAATACATTCGTCTTAACCGAACTTCTACGTCTTCTTATATGCAACACAGAATATCCTTCCTGTGCATAAGATGTTTTGTACAGAATTTTAAATGGGTCTTCCTTTTCAATTTTAATTACTTTCATGTCACTAAGTTTTCCGTCATTATTCCTTGTACATTCCAAATTTCCAAGTTTTTCATTCAGTTGCTTTAGATTGAAAAAATCTTTAAAAGACATTTCTGTTACTAAATAAGGGTTTCTGGTTTTCTTTGCACTTTTAATCAGCCCAATGTATTCAGCTGGTAAGAAAATAGGCCCTGATTTTAAAGAGCGTTTTACTTGGCACTCAATTAAGGAGTGGGCATTACCTCCTTCATTCTGGGTATGCCCGATGATCAAAAACTTATGGGTAATAGACTTTATGTTTTGAAATGTCAGAAGGGCATAAATATACATTGACAAAATGTAACGATTTTTTTGTTGTCCAACGCAGTTGAATATAATAAGATTTCTATTGCACCATCTAGATTGGTTTTTGATTTCTGTTCTATGTATTTGAAAAGACAAGAGCCAATTTCATTGGCTCCTCTTTGTCCCTGAGTCTCGTCCCAAACATAACAGTAGCACTGATCACCTTTTTCATTTTGTCTTAATTCGTATACTGTAAAATTAAGTACGTTCAGTTTCGACTTATAGTAAAAAGTCGATGTTTCTCCTTTGGGGCATGGCATCACCGCTTGCAAATCAAAACAAGCCAAAATGTAATTGTCAGAAATTGTTTGTTTGTCAGATTGTTTTTCGGTACGAGACAAATTTTTCTCAGATAAGTGCTTTTCAAATTCATCTTTCAATGATTCCTCCTCGTTCTGATTAGCATTTGCGTAAGTGGCGCAAATAGAGCACTGATCTTTCTTTGGGCGAAAAAAGGAAATATTATATTCGTGAGTAAAGTTGTGATGGTACATTAAATAGTTTCCATAAGGCATATTGTTCTCTGTGCATTCCTTCACATAATCTCTGTGTAAATCACGTAAAGATTTTCCACCCTCAATGTATTCACATGAGGAGCGAGCTCTTGTGTAATGGCTTTCAATTGGGATTGAGTTAATATGTCTTCGAATTCCATCTTTGATACCATGATCAAGTTTATGATGTTTTCCATGTTTCCCTCTCAGGTCCGTCAAAACCATTCCTCCAACCTGACTTTTTTTGTCAATTACTGTTCTTGTAGGTCTGTCCGTTATGTCTAGGGTTGATTTAAAAAATAATTTACATACACGAATAGGTGTGCCATTAATAGTAAAATGAAATGCATTGTTATCGCGCCGTTTAGTTTCATTTCGATGATACTGGTATTTGGGTTTAATTGGCGCCATGCATGATGATAAATAGTCTCGTTGTCTTTGTATATCACCTAGGGCCCAATAATTTTCAAAAATTAATTTTCGAGATTCTGTAGTGATCTTTGAACTGCACTTAAGTTTGCAGGTTTCTGTACAAGGAGGTTTGATTTCCCTGGCTTTCATAACTTTTCTAGAGATTGATGTTGAAACGTATCCTTTTCCAGAATTTCTAGCTATTTTTGCAGCATTTTTTTTCCAACCAGAAGTGTTTCGTTTTCGCTTTCTGGTTTTCTTTGGCTCAGTGTGTTGTTGCTCCCCTGGTTTTTGTTGTACTTTTTCAGTTACTGAATGTGTAGAACTTGTACTGTCTGAACTGAGCAAATAGTCAGGATCTTTGTCACTATCGTCGGAATTGGCAAATGGGTCTGCGTTTTCACTGGAACCTGGAAAATTGTCAAGATGTTGGGCAACACTATTACGCTCAATACAGGTATTAGATAAGTTATTATTTTCTGCTTGAAGAAAATTAGACTGGTCTTTATAAGTGGATACAGACGAATTAATTAAAGGGCCTTGACATCTTTTTTTGGGCATTCTGTATTATTGGTGACGTTTTCCTTAAAATCATCAAATATTTCATTTCTATTTTCCGCCGTGCCAAGATGAGACCAATCAAATTCTAAAATAACACAGAAGTTGAAAAGGTACAATTATTGGAATGAGTAGAACTACAAAAGTTACTTTTTTGATGGTTATCAACTTCTTTACCAGGAATTTCATTTCGAACAACTTCCCAGCATTTTATTTCCTTCCCTCGGTACTACATTGGCTTTGGGCCAATTTCATAATTAATTTTGACCGTTGAGACATGGTGTATAGTACTTATACTGAAGTTATTAATTATAATCTAAAATTAATGTTAAGTAACATAAAAGACATTTCTCACATGCTTTTTATAAGTATTTGGGAAATAGTGTCACATCTCTAAATTGAAAAGTAAGAAGTAGTCATAAATCAAAGCTATTTATTTAAATTTATGAAGAAAAACGTCACATTTTGAATTGTGCCGTCTGTAAAATCGTATTTTAGCTGAAAGAACACCTAGATTATGGAGAAAAATGACACATTCCTAAATGTGACCTTTAAAACAAAATTAAATTACTAAGTATACAACTCATCATTCTGCAAATGAAGCGACACAAATCAAATAGTGACGTTGTTCTTCAGATATTATTAAAAAACTACTATAAAAAGACGTTTTTCTACAAAAATTGCATGCACATAACTTACCTTAGCGAGACCTAAGACACAACTGTCAGTTTTCAACAGAAATCGTTGCCACCTTGCACTAACAGACAAACGACACTTACTCCATCTGCCGAACAACACTCAAGGTGGCATTTGTATCATTTTTCCACAAAAATATATAATCTTTTTAGAATATTTTTCACCAGTTATCCTAATTATGGTAATTTTTTAGTTGTGTTACTTTTCTACCAACGGAGCGATATGTACACTGCATTATGCTACATCACTAATTGAGAAAGAAATTCCAATATCATTTTGATGAAGATTTCTTCATTATGAAGTTATTAACATTCCTAATTCTTGTTGACATTTCTTAGTTTTTAATAATTAAGACAAAATAGTTACAATTATTTGTAGTTTAAGTTATAAAAAGAAGCGTTTGGTTATATTTTATTTTATTTCTTAATAGTTTGCCTGTAATTGGCTTCTTATTATTGTTAAATCTTTGCTGTAGAATTCTTAAAAATATATTGCAATACTACGTTGTTGTTGCTATGAAATTATTTATAAAAAAAGCAACTTTGCAACCAGTAACCCTAGTAAAATATCATACAGCGTTATCAGCTCTAAAAACTTTTAACGTGGAAATTCAACAATTGGCTTTTTTGGAATATTTTTTAATAATAATTTAGATTATGCTAAAATGATCAATGTATTAGATTTTAGAAAACTCGATTTTATACAACTGTAAATGCAAAATAAAATTTTAAAATTTTGAAATGTACCAATGAATCAAATCAAAAACGTAGATCGACATGCCAACAAAATTTGAATGGTTAATTGGTTGATTGACAGTACAATGCAAAGTCATTGGGATCCTGTATTCTGATTAGTTGTTAGTATATTTGCATATACTGCATCCACAAAGCTAACACGATTTTTTAACAAATTTGAAACTCAGTCGCTTTTTTATTGAAAAAACATTGCAGGTGCGTTCAAACATGGTAATCTGATTTTCAAGTAAATTTGGAACTTATGGAAGTTATGAAGGTGATAGAAAACTCTAGTGTGGGGTTGACTAAACTGACAGTAAAAATGAAGACAGAAGTTATGTTTTTTGATCAAGCGATATTTCTTAGAAACTAAATGTGCTGAAATCAATTTCATAATGTATTATTTACTTATCAATGCTGGTATACAAAGTGGAGTTATCTTCAGCTCCATTGTTTGCATGTTATTGTCAAAAAAAGATTAGATTGTGTTTTGTTATTTTGTAACTTTCAAAAAACTATGTAACTGCCAAAATATTTGATATATGAAGCTATTTTTTGTTTGTCAGAAAATTGTCAATGAGCTTAATCATTTGCAGCGGTACTTATTGCTGCTTGAACATAATTATGATTGCAATTTCACTTGTGTGTATTTTCTAGGATTGTTTGAAAAACAATTTTAATGAAAATGTATTTACTAAGATAATAAAAAAGAAGAAATGGACATGCTTTTGTTGTTTACCTTCACTGATATCGGAACATCAAATATTATGTGATAAAATCCTAACAAGGTAAGTAAATATTCTTTTAGGATTGCTTTAGAATAGCAACTTTTTGCTTTAATTTTCGATTATGGAATGATTACATTCTGTAACACTGCAAGAATAAAACTAAAAATGTGAGGGCGACAGCTATTATTATCATTGTAGTGCTATGAACTAGTTATCTATGTAACATGCCTACTCCTTATTTGCAATCATTTTTTTGCTTTTTGTTTAGTGTCTTTAAGGCAAACTATAATAAATAAATTTTTGTTTTGGTATTCAAAGATGTTTATTTTTTGAATTCAAATTGTTTATAATTTGCAATCATAGAAAAAGCTTAGTCTTCAATTCGTTTGGAATAGCTATTCTGCCCTCGACTTTGGCTCACATGACGAACTTTCCACTTGTGCAGAATATGCCATAAATTCCAAACTTGTTACAGAATATTTTATAAATATATTAAGAAGAATTCTATTAAGGTTTATAACTTTATTTGATCAATTGAATTTTTAATTTCTAATACAGTGTGTCTCAAATTTGAGGCTCACCATTGGAAACTCAGCAACCGTAAGAGGTACAAAGTTGGTTAAATTAGAAAAAAGTTGCCTATTTTGGAGATCAATTTACTGATGTTTTTGCTGTTTCAAAACAACTCATGTTTACTAGATATTTGCTAAAAATGAAAATATTCAATTTTCTTTCTCAGGAACAAACAGATTGAACTTTTCTAAAAAATCTTCATACTGTGTAATCTACAGAAATAAAGTAAATAAACAGATCTCTTAATTTTCATGTTATTTTGAATTAATTATTGTTTAGTTGTAGTTTTTATATTATTATTGTTTTTAAGATCTCATAACATGAATTCATCAACAACTCCACATAAAAGAAAAAGGTGCATCTCTGACTCTTCAGAAAAGATTAGAAAGAGAACTCATCATTCTCAAAGTCTTGATGACGTGTCGTATGATGGTGATGATGAAGAATTCACAATCACAGAAAGCCCAAACCTGCAAGAACGTACTGAGAAAAAAGAGTTACTAAGAAAAATAACAAGCCAGTTGGAGTCATTATTTCATGATGCTAATGAAAATGCTAAGGAATTTGATGAAAAAGTAAAAACCCAGAGTCTTTCCCTGAAAGTTTTAAAAAATGCTTATACTTATGCATATAAGTTGTTAGTAAAAGTCAAAAATGTACTAAGTACACACGAAAATGAACTACTTGCTATTAGTGATCAATGGGAAAATGATTATAGAATTCAATTAATCGAACCAAGTTTAATAGTAAAGAATGAACCAAACGATTCTAGTAACAACAATAACATTTTAGAAAGTAAAGAGCTTAATACATCAACAAAAAAGAAAAAACATTGCCTGAGTTTGAAACGAACTCATAACACTGAATCAACTGATGATGAACTAAACAATGAAATTGAAACAGATGATACAGAAAAATCTCAATGTAAAGGTGGGTTCATTCATTTAAATTTCCAGCATCATAGAATATTTGTAATTAATCCTAATTATTGTGTAAAAAGTAAAACTTATAATTTGTCAAAACTCTATGTTCATAATACACTAATGGAAAAATTAAAGGAACAGAAAATTTCCCATATTTAGTGATTTTAGAAATCTCAGTGAAAAATGCTCGTATCGAGATTTTAAAAAAAACATTTTGAAGCTTCAAGATTCTAGTTTTCAGATCTTTTAGTCAAAGATTTTTAGGAGATACAGTTATCACGCAATCCTAAGAAATAGCACGCAAAAAAATTTTGCAAATTTCTTTTTTTGGGTCCACGGACTCGGAAAAATTTTTTTCAGCTAAACCATTGCATGGACCGGATAGCTTGTTTATTCAGCTTCAATTTTCTTTTTTTTAAACTTCGATATGACTATTTTTCACCAAGATATCAGACTCTTAATGGAAAAGGATCTTTTTGTCTTTAATCATCGATATCTCAGCAACCAATGATCATACAGAAAATTAAAGGACAGTTTTAGAAACTGGAATAAATTTCCTACAAGATACTGCCGCGATCTTCAGGAAAAAAAATTTTTTCTATTCTTAACTTGAATTTGAAAAAACAAGAAAAAAAGGGTAATTTATGGTTTTTTAGAAAATCAATGGCTAAATTCCAAATATTCATGAAATGACTAATGTTAAGCGCGACTTTTATAGCTCAATATACTCACAAAAACCCTGTGAAGTTGCAATTGGATCTAGCAAACCGTTTCTTTGTTTCAATCAAACTTTTGAAAAAAATTAAAGGATCACGTTTAAACACTTCATAATCATGATTAAAATGGAAAAAAATTTTTTTTGAGCTTTTTTCACATTTTTACCGCAAACAATGTTTAAATTTAGAAAAAAAAAATTTTCGTTCAGAAACGATAAGACATTATTTTTTTAAATGTCCGAAAGCTTTTCCAAAAAAAAAAATTTTTTATTTCTAAATTTAAACGTTTTTTTTCGTGAGAATCGCGGCAGTATCTTGTAGGAAATTTATTCCAGTTTCTAAAACTGCCCTTTAATTTTCTGTACGATCATTAGTTGCTGAGATATCGATGATTAAAGACAAAAGGATCCTTTTCCATTAAAAGTCTGATATCTTGGTGAAAAATGGTTGTATATCGGGGTTTAAAAACAAGGAAATTGAAGCTGAATAAACAAGCTATCTGGTCCATGCAATGGTTTAGCTGAAAAAAATTTTTCCGAGTCCGTGGACCCAAAAAATTTGGGAAATTTTTTTGTTTCTTTAATTGTTTTCATTAGTGTAAAATACAATAAATAACCTGTTTTATTGTATTTTATTATTGAGGAATTGATTTGTATTATGGTTCCTTGATGCGTAGTAATGTTATTTATTATTAGAATCCAGACAACAAATAATAATTATTTGCTAGTATGCATTCTTCTTTTAGACATCCCAGATCAAACTTGTAAATGCAGCTTAAAAACATTTTTAACTTTTCACCTAGCATTAGCAGTTAGAATATCGTTAATCTGAATTTTCTTGTTTTAGGACTTAGTGAAGCTAATATCAGAGCAGAATACCAAAAGCATAATAATAATGGTGATAGTGATCATGATAGTCTATACTCGCAATGCACTGTGATTATTGATAAAGATGCTATTAGATATAAAAAAGGTAATTACATATATGAAATAATGCAAGTGGTAATTCTTGCAATTTAATTTCTTTTTTAATTTTTTTATCTTATACAAGAATTATGCATTTATTTTTAGATTCTAGTAGGTATATTCTGTGCGAAGTAACAGGTAATTTTATTACCAAGGCTAAAACTTCAAATTCTGCAGATTCTAATGTGATTTCTGTTAGTGGTGAAATAAGTAATGCTAATTCAGAGAAGTCATTTATTTTCAATTTAAATGACTGTATTTCTGCATCTGCAAATAATGGTATGGTGTTTATTTAATTAACACATTGTAATCATTTTCTTGTTATAAGCAATTATCCAGTGTCCAAAAAAGTTTATTTTTCCCAAAATAATACACATCCAATTCCTCTCTCTTGTGTAAGATCAGGTTCTTGATTCATTTCGTTCCTTCCTATTCCTTTCTAAAATAGAGCATTTTTATTTTTCATCTTCTATTATTTTAATTTCACAAGATAATAAAAATAAGGATTTTTTTAAGAACCTGAAGACAGTGACAGAACTGAAATATGTGATT
The DNA here is from genome assembly GCA_011009095.1 of Ignelater luminosus. Taxonomy (NCBI): domain Eukaryota; kingdom Metazoa; phylum Arthropoda; class Insecta; order Coleoptera; family Elateridae; genus Ignelater; species Ignelater luminosus. The sequence continues at coordinate 51,463 of VTPC01007894.1, forward strand.
ATGATAATGCTAAGCCACTTACGCCTGATGAACATGAGACTGATAACAATACTGAAATTGATACGATACAAATTGAAAGTGAAAAAGTAGATAATTTATCAGATGTGCAAGAAGAAATTTTGAAACATGGTGCTGAAGATGTAAACCAAGACAGTATATCACAAAATGATCAAATGGGTGACAATGATGGGCCAATAGATCAAGTTATACAAAACAGTGATGACACAAAAGATTATGATAATCAAAGTAGAGATTATGAAAATGACAATGCATTGACAAGTGATTGCATTGGTGATTTACAGAACCAAAATATAAATGACATAGATGATACTACAATGTTAGAACCAAATGAGTGTGTTGAAGACCTGCCAAATGTGAATATGCATGATAATAACACATTATTAGAAACAGCTGAAATAACAAATTGTCTTAACAACGATGATGATCAGAATATAGAGTTAAAAACAAGTAATTGTGATAATACACAAAAACAGAATGTAAATGATGAAGATGATGATACTATGTTAGAAGATAATATACAGAGCCTAACTACACATTACAAAGATAATAATGTAGCTGTAGAAGAAGGTGATAAAAAAGAAGAAACTTTCATAGTATTGGATGATAATACAAGTGGTAATGTTGAATTTTTGAACCTTGATTGACCAAGTAGAATATTGTTTTCTATTTTTTACTATTGGGTTTTAGTTTTTTTTTCATTAGTATTTTTTAATAATGTAGAAGTTGATAAATATGTTTGACACCTTTGATAGAGTATATTTGATTCCTTAAAAGGAAAGAAGAAATTTAAATAATATACTGCTCAACTAATGCAATACATACTATGAAATATCTTTGAAAACATCTATTTCAAAGTATTGCTTGTTAGATTTTTATTAATCTACTTAAATGTCTGGAAACAAGAGTGAGATTGGCATAAAACCTATTGAAATATTATCATTTAGAAAGTTATTGACAAAAATATTTTGCAAAGAACATTTTGGACAACTTCTCCTTGAATAAAAGTAATCATTAAGTATGACAGCAAATAATCAGTTAAGATAAATTTTGCTTAGCATATATATAAAAAGCAAAAATTCCCATACATCATAATATCCCTTAATTTACTATGACTGAAACTGAACTAAAGATAATTACTTAATGTAACATGCAAATGGAAAGGCTAGATAACCCACAGGAAGATATTAAAGTATTCTTATTTTATTTTTCAACACATTTCTGTTCATGCAGAAGAAACGATTTGCAATAAAGTTGTGAAACAACTTGTATAAGATACTTTGTTTATATATATCTTCTATTTGCAATGGGTAGGGCTTTGGTTAGTGGCATTATCTTATTTAAAAAACCAAAATGGAGGAATTTCTTACAATACATCCTGTATATTTGCCACCAACATTTTTCTATTCTATAGGTCAAGAGAAATCTCCTGATATGTAACTCTTCATTAATTGTTAGTAAACAATCAAGCAGTGGTCCATCATAAATGGATAAGGAACATTTGCCAATAGACTTTTACAGTTTTTTTCTTTGGGTTTGTGTTTAGGGCGTTAAAGTTTATCTCCAGATACCATTCTTACCATGCTAAATTGTTGACTTAGTCTAATTTTTCCTGTTTTCTTCAAATTTAACAATCAAGTTGGTCATTTTCAGAGTACTGTCTTTTGAGCTTTTTTGTAGCTAACACCTCAAGGTATTAGATGAAACAAATAAAATAAACAAGTAAAAGACATGGCCAACTACGATAGTTTAAATGTCCAAATTTATTTTTCCAAAATTGATTGACAGAACATCAAAGAAATTCACAAAAGTTCTTGACAGGGGTCTATCAATAAGTTCATGAATAAATTTATGACTGAATTGATGGATTAATTGACAAATGTAAAACTAGTTTAAGAGGCTGCTTCCTGACACATACCCGAGTCTCGTAGCAATCCATGAATATTTGCTGTTTTTCATCATTTTCCGAAAATAGGCAGAATTGGCGATCATATTTTGTTTATCTCTGGAAAACTTTTGCATTGCAGAAACGTAAGATGGTCTCCTACTTGCAAATCTGCAAATACAATTTCTTTGTCTCTCACCATTACTGAGAAAAGACGGCAGAATTTGAGCTTCTCTTCAGTTACTTCTAGCGGCAAAACCTGGAAAGATAAAAAGCTCATTTCACTAGTTCTGCAAACATATCCCAAAGTAGCACAAAACTTTCAAGTCTCATTTTGATATCTTTTGAAGATCAAATCGCGCCCCCTACTGATGGACGCCTATGGGTTTGGATTTGATCAAGTTTGCATGGCTAGATAGGCTGATGGTGCTTAAAGACAGTGCTGGTGACCCTGGAAGGAAACTTTTATTGTTTTGTCACCAGAGGGCACCTCCGTTGCTTGTGGTGATTACAGGAAACTCTAGGTTACCACTGGACTACCATGTCAAAATATGGGGAAAATTGGTTAATGGTTCTCAAGTTTAGTGATTTCTATTTTGAAAATTTTTTCCGATTTTGATTCGTTCTCTGTGATTTACCAGGTGAAAAATAAGTTTTTGACATTGTTTTGAAATAATTATGTACAGTGTATATAAAATTCACTGGGATTTCAGAAATATTAAAAGATAGAAATTTGGTTAAATTTGGAAATCAATCTTATTATTGTTTTTGTTTCTTCTGTAGTAATATCACAAATATTGCATATATCTCAAGTGATATTTTGTAAGATTATTAAGATTGTATTTTATGTGCAAATTGTTGCAATTAGATTGCAAAGAATGCTAATGCAATTGGAAAATCAAAAACTTTACCATGAAAAATCTACTTGCAATATTATCGAGATATTATATGTGATTGTGATTGGTTCTTAAAAGTATGTATGAAATAATCAAAATAATCCAGTTTCCTACATATTCTCTAAAAACGAAAATTTTCTGATTTCTGTGAAGCTAAATACAATGTGTCCAAGATAAGGAGGGCCACTACAGGGATCTCGGAAACCATAAGAAATAGAGAAATGGTTAAATGGGGAAAAGATAGCGCATAAGCGCCTAGTACGATGCCTTTTAAAAAATATAAATATTCTGAACGATTCCGAAAATATTTGAAAAAAACCGAAAAATTGCAATTTTGTTTTCATTCTTTTCTGAGTTTATTTTTTAGCATGATGAAAAACGACAAACACTTTCTTATAACACTTTATTGAGAAGAAGATGGTATTATTATTTTCTTGGTACCACATTCTGTTGCTTAGATATCATCTTCAAGTCCAAATTTTTAAATACGAACAACCTAATTAATTTATTTAACATTTCAGATTTACAACGGCCCCTAATGCATAGAGGGCTTTGAAAAATAAACAATCACCTTTTTTTTACGGCTGTCAAAGCCCTCTACGTATTAGGGGCCAGATAATCAAAGTTCTACTATTAGAATACAATATAAAACATTACTGGTGATCTAGTTTGTTTTTATTTAGTTGTATTATGTTTGTTCATGATACGATTAATGTTATTCAAAATAAAACAAAATTGCATGTTTGGATATATTATTTTAGTTTTACTATTTTTAAATATATTAGTTTTCTTTTGTTTTTTTAGTTAATTATGAGAAAACAATATTTTTATTTTCCCATGTTGCTTTTACAAACACATTGGAAAAAGAATATTTGTTTAATATTGATTTTTGAAAACATTAACATATACATACTGAGTGACCCAAAAGTCTGGAAACGGTTAAATATCTCGAGAAATACACTTTAGATTAAAAAGATACGAAATATGTGTTCTTTTATTTTTAAAAATCTATTTAAACATGACACATGAAAACCACCCTCTCCCTACTTGGGAGTGGAGTGAGGGGTAGTTTTGAAAATTTACACAAAAAACCATCCTCACCCCCCCCCCTCACACTTTTATGGGGGTTGGGAGAAATAAAAAGTCTCTAAATAAAAATGAAACTTTCTGATAAGTTTTTTTGGATTCCGAATTGGTTTTTCACGTCCATAAACAATTTTCTTTAAAAATAAAAGAACACATATTTCGTATCTTTTTAATCTGAAGTGTATTTCTCAAGATATTTAACCGTTTCCAGACTTTTGAGCCACTCAGTATATTTTTTTCATTTGTAAATATTTAATTTACAAAAATATTTCTTATGGCTTAAACTCATATCACAAGGAGATGCGAACATGAAATATTTATTAACTTTCTTAAAGCAAAAGCAATGAGGCTTTTTGGATCTGAATATAATCTTATCTCACTCTTATATCCTATTTTAATACTATTGTTTCTAACTAAGGTAATTATCAATGAATGCTTCTAGCATCATTGGATTGGGCAGTATATGTGTACTTGAATTATTTTTGTTTGGTGAGTGCTCTATCAATAGTGTTGACACATTCTGTTTTATATTTTTGAATGTTTTCTTTGGTAATACTTTCAAAGTGTCATTGCATGATATGAGAATTTATTATAAATTCAACATAAATATGGTGAACAAACTTTCACAGTTGCAGGAAAAAGCATCAGACTGTGTATTAACTATTTTAAAATGGTTTTTAAATCTTTTTCTGCAGAACTGCATTCATCATTATCATGAAACATTTGTAATAAATAACAGTGTTTTAGCATTATTATTGCATGTAAAAGCTATTAATAACATTATCTTCGAGAATTTTATTTTAATTTTGAAGAAAGTTCTATCCTATCCACTAACACAAACATCCGGTCACTGTCTAAATACTGATACCAGCCATTTTAGCTTTACGATTTGCATGAATAACTGTCGTGCTGTATCATCTGCAAAAAGCATAATCTGCACTATTTCATACATGTCATCTTTACTAAAACTGCTTTCTTGCTGTCAATAATCTTTTAAATGTTAATCATAAAATCAACAGATTTTGCTGGAGATTTCATCATGCTGTCTTAAAAATCATTTTTGGTCTTGGTATAAGTTGTGGGTCTACAATCTCATTTATATAGAATTTACTATCCGGGCTATACTGTATTACTAATGATATAAATACTCTGCACTTATTGCTATTCATAAGTTTTATAATTTAAGTCTTTTTGTTATTAACTAAATTAAAATTTTCATTCAGATTAGTATAGTATTTTTTGTAAATAGTAGATTCTGTATTAATTTTTGTTTACATATTATTAAGGCTTGTCCACAAAAGTTTTGCGTAATTCTTGATATGACATAAAATGCAGACTCTTAGGAAAATCTAACTAATTTGAATCAAAAACAGAATAGAGTAATACAAAAGGTACAGTAACAATTTCAATTGCTCATTACACTACACAGTGCCCAAATAAGCTTATACTTAAGCTAGCATTACCTATAGAATTCTGCATTGCTTAAGTTTTCTATTTTTGGCTCATTTAATTAATTACAATTTTTGGAAATTTGTAATATAAAGAACTAATATTATTTTGCAAAGATTCTTTTTATTAAGACTAAAAACTATTTATTGAGCAATGTTCTACCATTATACAATGAATGAAAAGTTTTTGTAATGAATAAAAATGGGCTATTTTAAAAGTATTGAAAAATTTTTACATAATTCTGTAATACATCAAACAAAGAAGATGGTAACTTGTTATGATTTTATAAAAAAAAAAAAGGTAATTCTCTTTTGAATGTTAGCTTGCATATACGGCTAACACATTATTCTCAAAGAAAGATGTGCTTCAATCATAATACTGATTCATTTACATCTCAAAAACATTGATTTTCTGAGGGTAATAACCACAAGCATACTATAAACTACAGTGAAACCTATCTATCTTGAACACTCGCGATTCCAGTTTTATGCGTTCAACATACACAAGTGTTCAGTATAGCAGTAGACTGCACTAACATCCATTGGTGTCATTTTGCAATTTACTTTTCTTCAATTCATAGGGCAGGTAAAGTTCATTTTTTTATATTTTGCAGGCTAGATGTTTCTCAACACCATCTTTGTCGCCCTGGTTTTTTTTAGTTACAAACAATCAAGGCTGTAAATAATGTCACTATCAAGAGGTATTTTATAAAAGTTAATTTTCTCAAAATACAAGTTCTTTGTAAACACGCTTGTGACACTGTAAACTTGACTGTGACATCATTATTTACAGCCTTGATTCTTTGTAACTAGAAAAGTCAAGGTGACAAACACAACTGGGTGTTTAGGAACATCTAGTTTGAAAAATAGAAAGAAAATGAATTTATCTTATACACAGTATAATTCGTTAGATTTAGTATAGGCTGGTGCTAAATTCCCAGTTCAATGTACAGTTGTGCAGGCTGCTTTTAATGTAAAGTCAAGCTAAATAAACCATTCTAACAAAAACCATTTGACTTGATTAGGTGTTCAATATAAGAAGGTGTTCAGCTTTATAGTTTTCACTGTATTTAGCTTGTTTTTAGTTTTCTTACCATTGACAAAAATAAGCTTTGGTATTACTTATCAAAGAATGCAAATTTTTTCTGTTTACATTTTATTCTTTCAATGCATTAAATTGCACCTATGTTACATCAACTTCATACATTGATAATGTTTATGCACATTTAAAGTTTTTGTAGTGTCTAGATATATAGATGTTATTAGTCAAAAGCTGTGCAAAACTTTTGGAAACGAGCCTTATTCATACTAGCTTCTTTTATAACATTATTTATGTACGCTTATAGATGACACACAAGATAATGAAAATGCTAAAAGAGAGTATTTTGAAAGCCTTGGGCTTAGTATGTTAGACAAGAAAGATGTGGATCTTAAATATGAGGTTAAAGAAGAAGACAACAATATTGAAATTGAAGAAGAAACAAAGGATGAAATAAGTATTAATTCAGATGATGAAGATGTTGCAGTTTCTGAAAGGATTCGGGAAATGTGTAAATTCTTACGTGAAGATGATTTTGATTGTGTTTTGTCAGATTCAAGTAGTGGTAATACAAGGTACTGTTGACTTTTAGTTTTTAATTTTTGATAGTGAATTATGCCATAACAACTATTATATGCTAAGAAAATCTATGGTGTGTTTCATAACAGGTTAGACAAGCTAATATTATTCCCATTCAAATTTTACCTACTTATTTTCAATTAAGAAGATTTTCTCTTAACACTTTGAATGCGAATCATATGTATGTTACTTACCCCAGAGGCTGAGATATGATTTTTGCGAAATCTTAGTAAAATCCTTCTAAACCATTTATAAAGAAGTTTTTTAAATAATTTTTCAGATAAATAATGGCCCGATTATCACCCTAAGGCGGATGACGTTTATGAACATCATACAATTTTTTTCATGTTTACAGTGAAAATATAAGATCAGTCTTCAGAAACAAAATTTATTTATAAAAAAAAAACCAAAATTATAAATATACAGTTATAAGTTTTTGTGAAATTCCCCGAATCATGGAGTAATACACAGGGTGGGTTTGTTTTTGCATGGTGCGCAATAGTAAGCGGTTTACTTTTTGATTTTTTACACAAAAGTTGTAATTTTTTTAAAAATTTATACAGTCTCCAAGAAGCTGACCAAATATTATAACTTCACTAACAAAGCTAAATATTCTACATGCATTGAAATGCATGAAGCAACTGGACGTGTATACACGTCATTCACATTGGGGGTTGAGGGCGCATGACGTGCGTACACGTCATTCGCACTCAAAGTGTTAATAAATTAATAATAAAATACTTTTTTCACTCTGTGTAAACAATTACAAGAAATTTTGTTCAATATATTTAAGCTGTCACATTTCAAGCACTTGCCTTTTTTTGCAGCACTCTGCTTGCGCCTCATACTTAAAGTTTTGGCCTCATGCCTGAAAGGTGGCATGACAATGCACTAGTATTGAAAATAACTATTCCCTGTTCCACTTATCAGTTTAGTTTAATTTTGTAATTATTTAAATTTAAATTTATAATTTCTTTTACTTTTGTTTTATTAAGTTGTTTTCTCTTTGTATAAAAATAAAGATGAAGTCTTTTTTTGTAATATTTTTTTATTTTAATCAATCATATGTCAACAACTATTGTTGTCTTCTTCAGCGATAAACTTATGTATATAATTAAAATTAAATTCTAAAAACTAATGTAAATATAAATTTGACAGTATTATTTGTCATTACAGAAAAGAAAATTATGTCTTCATATGAAATCCGTTTTTCTGCTATAGTTAAGAATATTATTTAGGAAAGTTCTTTTTAAACTTTTTCAATACTATAAAATTTTGTGTGTATTTTTTATCTCCATATTTTATTTTTAGTGATTCTAACTGTAGTAGTTTCGATTCAGAAGATTCAGACCTTTCATTCATACTAAAGAGAAAAGCCAAATCTAAACCCATATCTGCACAGGCTGGTAATGGTGAAGCAGATAATGTTGATAGTGATGATGAAGACTGTATAATAAATATTGATAGTATTGAAAATGAAGACGATATTTCTGGAGAGTATCAAATAAAACCATGTTCAGTAGTTTTGGAGGACGTTCATGCTAAAACAACACATGATAACTCTAATGCATCAGACAACGAATTACGAGACATTGAAAGGTGGAAATTAGTTTTTTTCTTAATTGTTATATGATGTAATAAAGTTGAATTGTTTTTTTGTCTAATATAAAATTTCATTTTATTGATTTAAAAATATGTAGTAATTTTTGTACATATTTTTTTGAGTATATCTGGAGAATGGAAACAAGTTGAAATGTACATGTTATAGATCCATTGCATAAGGTAGATAAGTAGTGAAATAAAAGGTACTTCCTTATGGTATATTTGGAATTTATATTTCACAACTGCTTTTGCTTAATTAAAAGTATCATCAGTTGAAAGATTGTCTTATAATAATTATCTTAGTCATTATGATATAAAAGTAATATATGCATTATTGCTATTTGTTAGGATTCAACTCTTCTTCCCCAAATGTAGTTTTTGTACACTCTTTCTTTTAACAGCTATTACAACACTCACTATATCTGTACCTGTTGTTTTAGACTTACAAATATGAATACACTTGAACAAAAGAGAAAAAGCACTGAAGCTTCAAATAACAATAAATCAAAACAACAAAAAGTTATTAATTCATCCAGAAATTCAGTTTCTGAAGAAGAATCTGATTCAGAAAATGAAGATTTAAATAAGCACAATGTGGAAAATCATTTGAAAATAATAGAAGATTCAGTATCACCCTCTCTAGCACAAAAGGATGATATTTCAATTAAAGAAATGCTTGAATCAGTGTTTGGTAATGATGACTGTATATCAGATTCTGAAACAGAAGACAATAATTCAAGTAAAGAAGGGAGGCCAAAGAAGAAAGAAAAACGTGCTGATAGCACTGATAGTAATAAAGAAAATCAGTCAGACACAAGCAATATCATTTCAAATACAAAGGTATTTATTTATGTTTACACTTTAATAGGTCTATTTAGAAAATAACAACTAACATCACTATCTAGAAAAAAA
>VTPC01007895.1:0-30144 GCA_011009095.1 Ignelater luminosus
CCGTGTCGATCAATAACGAACACGTCTTCCCGAAAATACTGCCATCGATGTAAAAGCTGTCTGGTTGATACCGTAAAAAAGCCACTTGGAGGGTAGTCTCCGGGGCATGATTTAAGGAGGTCGACGTTGTCCCCTTCGCATCAACCCATACTAGTTTTCCTGATTCTGGTTATTCCTAACTACACCACTCTTGGTACAATTTCTCCTAAGATGACCCTGTTCACCGCATCTCCAGCAATGTAGTCTTACTTTCTTTGATCGCTGCTCTTCAAACATTTGCTTCATCATTCGTTTCATCGTTTCCTCCATATCTTCTGCCTCGGCACTTCGCACACGGACATGACCATGGGATGTTCTCTTGGCTGCTTCAAATTCAAGCGCGTGCGCCAAAGCACTTTCCAATTTTACATGACGCGCAAGTCTCAAAGCCTGTTGGGTTTCAGAATCTCGAACAGCGTCGATAAAGGTTTGGACAGCCAGCTGCTCAAGAAAGATCTGCGGAGCCTCTGGATATGCTAGCGTGATTAAACGCTCTATGTCCGCTTGGAGGTCTTGTAAACTCTCTCCCGGTTTCTGCATTTTATTTTTCAGTTGTGCGTAGTACACTTGCTGGAGGTATTTATCTTCATAACGCATATCTAACCGTGATTATAACTCCTTGCAATTTTCTCGCAAATGGTACGGAACTGTACGTATCACATCCAGGGCATCTCCACGTGAAGCCACTATCAAAGACGCTGCCTTTTCCTTTTCACTCCACTCATTAGTAACAGCAGCCGCTTCGAACTGCATTAAATAAGTGGACCAGGCAATCTTTCCAAATTGGAGGCTGAACATGATTTTTTGGCGTACCATTGCTTCCAATAACCGCCAAGGGTTGTTCGTGGATCACCCGTTCCGCAGGCAGAAGTTGTGTATCTTCAGGCACCTCGTTGCGAGCGTCTACACTTTCTTCCACGACTTGACCCACAGTCAACATAGCAAATTTTTGTTGTATTTTGTCATATTTTTGATATAATCCATCCATATTTCATTGTATTCATTTCTTCTTTAATTTCACTTTGCACGTTATTTATTTCACTTTTTAGATTTTGCATATTTGAATTCATTTAACTTTGCACGTTATTTATTTCTCTTTTAATTTCACTTTTTATATTTTCCGTATTTGAATTCATATCCTGTTTAATTTCTTGCAACATTTTAATTAATTCTTTATCCATTTTAGCTGCGGCAGATCTTGTGGTAGGCATTCACAAATTATTTTTGTTTTAAATTTTTAAATTTCACACCTGACCCCAATGTAATGTTCTTTTTATATAAAACGTTTATTTATATTTAATAATATTTATTTTTACTGAGTTTATTACAATTTATTTCCAGAATTTATTTACACTGAATTATTTATTTAATTATGTACAGAAGAATTTATTTATCACTACTTAACATTTATTTCGTTTGTAACTACTAGCTGCTTGACTGTAGAACTGCCTTCTGCTCGGTCAACGCCGCTTGATATTCGTTTCCGCGTGGTTCTTGACGAGCCCAGAAAGTTCGCGTTCCTTCTGGAACATTCGACGGTGGAAGAGTCTCGATAGTTCGAGATTTCTCCGACACATTCGACCAGCCTGTTCGAGACTGTTCGGGACTTTTTCTAGAATATTCTAGGGGTGGCGCGTTACATTACTTTTCCATTTTCTATACCATGCACACAGTCCGTTCTTTAAGGTTAGTCCCAAAATGCGTAGGATAGTTGAAAAAATTGGTTTTATTTTTAAACGGTTATAAAAAATCAAAAAATTCTTTTTAACAATGAAAATGCTTGAGATTTGAAATACAAATTAAGTAAAAATAGCAGCATATGGTCCTTCGCGAGCAGAAATGAGTAACCTCTTTGTGAAGTTCTGGAATAGCGCTGTACCAGATCTCTCCCAGACAAATTTACTAATCCTGGTCCAGTTTTTGCAAAATTGAGCTAGCTTTTTTGCATGTAGATTACGCTTGATTAGTTCTACCTTCACCATAGCCCAAAATCTCTCAATTGGTCTGATTTGTGGAGTTGCTGATGGATTGTCGATTCTTGCCACGAACTTGATCTTATGCTGATTCAGAAGATCGGTGGTACCTTTAGCGTAGTGAGCAGGTGCTTTGTCAGGCCAGAACAAGATTTGTTTGTCGGTTTCTAGTGACTTTAACCAAGTGATCAAAACCGGTTTCAAGACTTTATCACGATAGCTCACGCCATCCGTAGCGCCTCTCTTCGATTCCATCACGGCAGCTGGAGACAAGTGTCCTTCAGATGAAAGCCTGCCAAACGAGCGCTTTTTTGGATGCTTTGATTTTTGCCTGATTTTAGCTTCTATAGGGACTGGGCGACCTGGCAATTCAGTGTAGTATTGGTTTGCAGGCATCTCGCTTGAATCCAAAGTGACATACGTTTCGTCATCTATGACCATCAAAAAGTTGCCGTCAGAAATAGTGGTCTGACGGTAAAGCTTCTTGCAATTGGTTTTTGCTTTTTCAAGCTCATCTGATGCCTTCTCGCAGTTCTACCAAATACGGCAGAATAGAAATTTGTTGCGAAGAACCAAGTTGCGCATCTTTAACAGCAACGTCAAGTACATGTTGTTATATGAGCGTGAAACGTGAAAGGTGACTATCGGGATAACCAGCAAACTGGAGGTCTTTGTATGTCTATGTATTCTATAGCCGACTCGTTCTCGCGCTGAGTGCACCGGCTGATTTCGGCTTCTAGATTGACCTTATAGTCGGACGGCAGGTAGAAATCGTTCAAGTTCTGGATAAAATCAGATCTTATCCATCGGTCCTGGTTATTCCTGTACCAGTATAGCGCTGTTCTGGACATTATCTCGGGTAGTAACACCAATAGCTAGACCTTTGGAATATTGTGGCGGGTACTTACTTCATCCAGCCTTTCTAAGAAGGCGACGGGATCCGTCTTTCCGATGAAGTTAACCCTCCAGTCGTGGGTCCTGATGTTGGGGTGGACGGACTTACTTCGGGAATGGTCATTGTCGGCGGGTATTGAGTTAGTATCGGGACGATAGTTACAGCGGAATACAAGGGAAACTGGGGTTGATACAACAGGTGAGATAGGTGCAGATATATTGATTAAGGGAGCGGTCATAGCAGCGGGAGTGTGAACGAGGCTACAATACAGCGAGGTGATGTTCGGGACGGCGGCGGTCGGTTGCATCATAGCCGGCGGGGCAATCGTAGTCTGGGTAGGTACAGAGGTAGTTAAGAGCAGGGTAGTATTCTGGTGTATAACGGACCAGGGGTTAGGATTCGGAGCGGCGAAGAGAGAGGAATTTGCTATAACTCTGGCGGAGCTCTTCGACGCAGCCCTTGGAACTGAGGCTAAACCTCTCCAGTTGGTAAGTTGTTACCACCCTCGAGTTCGGTGTCCGACGTCAACATCCTGGTATCCTGGTTTTAGGGTCTTTTAGGATCGTCGGTCTCCGGAGTGATACAGCGGTTTTTGCTCTTCCACTAACTCTTCTAAACTAAAGTACCGCATTTTCCCCCAACTCTACTTTATATACTCAAAATTTCTTAAGTTTCCTAAACCCCTAAATCTTTAGATGCTTGGCCAGGAAGTATTCATTAGAAACTAAACAAATTTCTCAGTTGCTTATGAACGACACCAAAGCATGCTAGAAGGTAATGGATTCCGATCTTTGACTGCTGCAATCTTTGGACGTAAGGTTTGAGTTTTCTGCACTTTTTAATCAATTTCCGAATGCGATAAATTAAGTCAATTATGTGTTTAATACCTTGTACAAACGTTCTCAGGTTCTTTGTAACTTGTAACAGATCTTCACGTCTTTGAGGACGATACAATCAAACCTGAATGGTGGTATGCTACAGCTTCAGCATTGACATTGTACAGATGTTTCATTTTGTCACTAGCTATTTGAATATGACTGCGAATAATCTCATGGGCGGAGTTCAACTTCTAACGAAGATTTTCCACATATCATTATCGTTACCAAATACTTCATTCTCGCCAAGTCTCGAATCAAACTTGAGGTCACAGAATAGCCGGTATTTTGCACTTGAGTAGCACTGCAGCTGGGGTTGTCCGGTTGTTTTCTGTCCAGTCAAGCAATTCGCTATCAGATTGGTTCAAATCTTTCTATTCATCCTTTACGTTTCGATCCTGATCAGAATGCAATTCTAAAGGAATGCCAAAACGGCTAAAGAACTCTCCTTCATTGATGTATCAGCAACCATGGTCGCTTCTTGATTTGGTAGAGCTTACACTGCTATCTATTTTTTAAAGTAATTCATCGTTTTTTCCCTGAGTCAGCTTCAAGAAATTGACTCGCAGTATCTAAAGGCAATTCTTTCAAACAGACTGCCCACGTTGTATTACCGCGTTTGTGTTGTTCCTTTACAATTTGGTTCATCTGCACCATTCCCTGGCATTTTCCTTGCATCTCACCCAATAACATTACCCCCAAATCTTGACTATGGTCTTCTTCACTCGCAGGTGTCCTCCTGATGGGCTATCATGCAACTTCCGCAGTATTTCTGGAGCTCTCTTCGGGATCACCGACTGCCTCTTTTCAGAGGACCATCTTAAACCTTCAGTGAGTTCCACTGGGCCCAGTACGCTTTCACAGTGAGACTATATCGAGCTACTTATACTGTCTTATGATCTGCGACTTTCCATGCCAGATCAAGATCAAGTCAGGGTTGCTTTCTTAATCTTTCTGGATTTCTTGGTGTTCCCAGTGGTTATCAACAACTGTGGTGTTTGACATGCTTAATGTCTAATTACGAACGGTGTTTAGAATCACTGGGGCATGGTCTGCTATAGATGACGTTGAGTTCCGACGCATACGTCCTACTCGATATTCAATCTCAAAATCATCATCTTGTAGCCTCTCGATTCGGTATTCTCAAATTGTAATAAGTATAATTATCGTGGCGTGGCGTAATCAGTTCTTAGCAAGAAGCTTGATAGACTGACTTGACGATTGCAAGCTACTCAATGGTTACGTTCTGGTTGAGACTGAACTTTACTAAAATAGTCGATGACTCTCGTCCAGTCTTGCATTTGAGACAGAACGGCTCCTATTCCAAAGCTATTCGCGGCGGTTACTAAAGCTTGCTCGAGAGGCTTGTTTGCAGCCATTGTCCCCTCAAAAGTCGCTGCTTTCTTCTGTCAAGAAATCCTGAACGAGACTTTCGTTAGTGATGAAGCATGACTTTAATTCGCAATGAATGAGAATCTGGAGAACTGAAAATTCACATCAGGAAGAATATGCTTTGCTAAAAATGCCATGGCCTACCTGAGATTTCCTTTCATTGAACAATCTTATTAATAAGAATAACTTTAAGATCCACTGACTTAGTTTCAACCTTTTGAGATCGTTTCCCTAAATTAATGATACCCTTTCAAATAAATTTATAGCAAATTAACTAGCAAGGTTATTTAACACAGAAATATATAACACTAACATCATAATACTATTTCTTATAATAATTAAATTGATTTTTTAGGATCCAAAGGCGTTGGTACTCCAGTTTTCTGTAAAACTGTACGAGAAATACCGGGAGAACCATCTGATAAATATTAACGAACCTTCAATAATGCCGACTGAAAACATTATTTGCTTCCCGAATGGAGAATGCATAGACATTGATGATCCAGGTGTTCATCCACTTAGACTTAGAAAATAAGTTATAGAAGCTGTAACAGTTTGTTGGTGAAGTAGTTGATATGAGCATATATTTTATTTACTAGTATTACTGTTATCTTTATGTTTATCCTTACATTGTTGTATGCCATATTATAAATCTTTACAAAACTAGTTGGGAAGTTTTCTTTTTTAGTTCCAGAGATTATTATTTGTAATTAAGATAAGATGCTGCATTTTTGAAGCTTTTCAAGAATTATCTTTACCTTGATTAAGTTTTATTGAACCCAGTGATAGAGCGAAACGAGTTGCTGTGGTGCACCCAGGCCAGACTTTGAGAAATGTCCAATAAGCTTAAGATTTAGGAAAATCAAGCCATCATCATAGTCTCAACTGATATTGAACACCAAGTCGGATCATCTCCGTCTTCCAAATATAAGAACAGATAACTCCACAGTCATAAAAGAAATTGATAAAAAGGTTTTGTGAATTAAATGCTGTTGTTTTTCTGTCATCGTACTGTATAGCTATCTAGAAGATTTCAAATTTCCAAATTATGAAATTAGGTATTATGTATAATAGGAGTGGTCGTTTATAAATTTACAGTAAGGATTCAGCTTTCAACTCTTACCAAAGCAAACGTACATAAACTGACCTCAAACCAAAACGCATTTATATCAGTGTTATGTATTACGACGGTTTCTCACCTTTGAAGAGATGCACATATTACACATTAAAATGACTTCTCGCCACTATAACATTACCAGGTGTGTTTTGGTGTGAACTTTTAACAATTTCTTTTTTCGCGATTCCATCACATTCACTTCTGTTTGATTATGTAGAGAATAGTCAACTTAGTAAAAAGGTAAGTGTAGCATAGTTTATTTATTGTCTTTTTTAGTTTTGATTTATTATTTAGTAGATGAGGGGCAATTTTTGCAACTTTTAGAAAATATCAATTTTTTACATGTTATTCTATCAAAAATTAAGTTATTAATTGCATGTTGAGATTGAATTACTGCCATTCTCGGTCAACAACCTCATTAAAAAATCTCAGTCATGTCTGCATTCAGCTTCAGGTTCTTAAGGTTCCTAGAAACTTATAATTCTTGCAATTTATTTACAATCAAACACAGTTAAACGTGATATTACGGATATATTGAGAACGATGTATTAACGATGGCTTGTGAGCAAAAGAGAGAAAGACAGAGTTTGGAGATGCAAATAATTAACTAACGTCAACTACGCATGAGTCGCCTAAACTTATGCAACCAACATTACAGACTTGTAAATGTGAATTGCTGCATTTACACCCTCCCTTAATCTCACATTATCTGAGGACATTCTTTAAATGTTTCCAATGTTTTTCACAGTTGAAATTGGCTGAAAAAGGTTACACTATAACTTAAATCTGGCCTTGATCCCAACATTATGTACATTTCAGTTTTTCTTGCTATTTCTAAATATATTGTTGGAAATAATAAGTTATGAAATTTGAAATGAATTTAGTTTAAGAAATGTTGCGAAATATTTAAAAACTTCCTTAAACAGCAATATATGTTAGTTACCTGTAAAAGGCTTAGTGAGATTTCCAGGGAAGTCATTTTTCATAAGGCAGGTCCAGCATTGTTGTACTTTTAAGAAGAATCATCTTGTGCAATTTCTTGAAACACGTGAGACCTATACCAAGAAAGCCAACCCCTTGTCATGAGTGGTAACAACAAAATTATAAAAGAAAAGGAATTATGTTTTAAAATAGTAATTCTTCATAGTTAACTATTTAGAGTAGTTATTTACGTTTAAGTTAGTTTTCTTGCAGTAATATTAGTAAGAAACCTTTTTATAGTTGTAATAATTATTTAACGCAGTTTGTAACAATTTGAGTTGATTTTATACGTCGGTCACGTTTGCGTTTTATTTGTTGAAAAGAAACAATTTAATTTGTCTAGTACCCTCTTTGTTAGTTTAATTGATGGTATTAACAATATTAGCATTATTTCATTAATGTCTTGTTGTGTTTTATTATTAACAATAAGTGGAGGTACTGTCGTTATTAGTGACCGTTTCTTGGCTGCAACTGAAGAAAAGCTAGTAAAAGGGAAGCGAATTAATATTTCTGGCGATAGTTATTGGTTTTCTTTATCCGACGTTACATACATTTTGGGTTGCACAGCCAACGCCGAACCTTTTCATTCTTCCATTTTGAATTTATTTAAAACCTTTTTGATTAGTTCTTTTTGAGTTACTTGAAGTTCTTCATTTCCTTTTTGTATTATTTTGTACACCCCTTTTGTTCTTTTATTGATTCAACCTGTTGGACAGTCTTGTGCGCGTATTGGTCAAGAGAAGTGTTAAGTGCAGTGACATCTTTCGGGTGGGCTGTGCAGTTGTCAAGAACTAACCCAATTTTCCTGTTCAAAGTGTCATTCCATTTTTTCAGGAAATCTTCGAAAATCGATGCAGTCATCCAGGCGTTTCCATTACTTGAGTAGGCAACTGGCAGACTTTTGACTTCCTTGAAACATCTGGGGTTTTTACTCTTGCCAATGACGAGCGGCTTTAATTTATCACTTCCAGTCATATTACACGTTAATGCAACAGTGATACGCTCCTTGATTTCTTTTCCGGCAGCACCAGAGTCATTTTTAAAAACCATGCAGTAATCAGGTGTTGCCCTGTAGTAGAGGCCGGTTTCATCCATGTTGTAGATATCCTCAGGACCATATTTGGCTACAACTTCTGGCCATGTACGTTGAATCCAGTCCCTCGCCCCATCTTCATCTGCATCTTGCTTTTCGCCATGCAACTTTTTGTAAACTATCCCATGACGATTTTTCCACCGTGTCAACCAACCGTCAGTTATATCGATATTCTCTCCCATTTTTCTTGCCAGCTCATTACCTTTTTGTATCAGAATCGCACGATTTATGGGAGCGTTCATTGACGAAGCTTGCCTGAACCAAATGAGTAAAGCTTCGTCTGTAACATGACTTTTACATTTCCGTTTTCTAACTCGATTACGTGACTCATTGTGCACACTCAAGGTCGTGCGCTGTTTTAGAAGATCTGCCAACGTTGTTCTCGCTATACCGAGTCTCCCAGCTGCATCTCGTTGACTAATATTGGCTGGAAGTTCGTCGAACCGTTTTAAAATGTCAAGTATGTCAGCACCGTTCCGCCTACTCACTTCCTACTTCTTTTCATACCACAACGTCTACCTCCACCAAAGTCGAACGACTAACCTCCGTGATCACCCCAACCTAAGACCGCGCACACTTCCTATTCCCTCTGCCAAGCCTCGTCTGGACTTTAGCGAGCAAAAAGCGCCGTACCGCAACCCAGCCCCAGCTGATCTAAGCTCTCCGCAAAAAACCACACTCTCTTTTCGTTTTCGGCATCCCGACGGCCTGCTGCACACGCGAGGCCTTCGACTCCATCTTGAGGAAGATACCAGGCCTTGTTCCAACCGAAGTCACGGTTTACCGTAATGATACGGCCAAGATCTCAAGCCTACGAGAGAGACTCGCTACCCTTCATCTTGTAGGTGAATCCGTCCGCGTGTCATCCTCAACACGCACCTCAGTTAATCAAGTCCGTCCTTCCAAGGATCTATGGTGTCAATCACGACGTTACCATGCAGGACGTTTCAGAAACATTCAAAGCTCAATGTATCAATTTCGAGAGAGTGCGGCGCATCATGACGACTCTTTTGCGAGTAATTACCACCTGTAAGGAGTCGTTAGACGCGCTCCTTCGTCAGGAACTTCTGACGTTCCACCACAAATGCGTTTCGACCATGCCACCGCCGACTGCCATGTTCGACGTCCTACATGCGGCATGTGTGGTGCCGCACACCCAACATCCTCCTGTAAACGCGCCACTAATCTCAAGTGCGGGAATTGCAGTGGCCTTCTCCTTGAAGTGCCTCAACCGTCCTCCTGCCCTAGTTGCATTTAAAGCCACAGACCCCCCTCGACCAATCTTTCCAAGCTCCGCGGTGGCATTTCAGGCTGCCACCCCAGTACTTTTCTCCACACTTATAAGGCCTTCGTCAGACAAGTCATCGATTATAGATTCACTTGTTTTTCCACTGCCCCTGGTTACCTCATCAATCGACTCCTGACTAAGAAGAGGGCCGTTTCTAGGAGGATTTTCGGCTTGGACCGCTTTCACCACTCCGGTGAAGTTCGTGACCTCGCCGGGATCCTTCCGATAGACGCGCGCCTCGAATTTTCCAGAGATAGTTTCGTCACCAAAGCCATCAAGCTAACCAAAATATATACCTTCAAGGTCCTCCATTACCTACCAGGAGGAAACCCCTTGCCAAAATGAAACACCCTCCTCCTAAGTTTCTACAAAGCATGTAGGACCTTCCTCCCGATATACAGGATGTCTTAGATTCTGCACCCCTAATTTATCGATAATCTATCTACCTTTTCATCACCCTCTAGTCACGCCCTAATTAAATTGTCACCACCCACTCAATAAATTTTATCAGTACCAACACGGAAGTAAATCCACCAATCCTGGTTCTACGCTTCCATGGCAGCCTAGATACTCCTGGAGTACCGAGCCGGTGTGGGGTGCTGCCTTTTGGCCGTCCCGGTTGTTCCGGTGATTTGATGTTGTTTTCCGGGCGAGTCCTGTTTTTCTTTCTCTTCCTTCACTTCGACTCTTATCGAACAGCTACCTCACCATTAATCAAGATCTGGAACTTCATCAAGAACCTACCATCGGGGCACCTAAGGCGCGCCTCGGCAACCTAATATCTGCCTAGTCGCAATGGTCTCCCGCGAGCGTCGTGTTCAGCAGCCCATCCATTCAATCGTCTTATCTCTGCTGAAGAGAAGCTACGCAGTTTTCAAGCCCCTGTTTCCCACTGGAAGCAGAAACGCGTTGATTATTATTATTATTATTCTACGCTTTGAAATGGTTAGAATGTTTATACCATTTAATATTAGTAGATCATGACTTGTGACAAATCATTAGCCTTTAGCCATCTTGTAGTGTGTTATTGTATTAATTGCAATTTAAATGCTAGGCGAATTTTTTGATGCCTTTGCATTGATACGAGGTCTGTTCAAAAAGTATCGCGAATTTTGTGTTTTTTCAAAAATTATTTATTTATTCATGAATATCTATTTTGTCCCCTTTAAAGTAATCCCCATTAGATATTATACACTTGTGCCAAATGTTTTTTCCAATCCTCGAAGCACTTCAAAAAATCATTTTTTGTGATCTTGTTCAGCTCCTCCTTCGATGCCGTCTTTATCTCCTCAATCGTAGCGTAGCGTCGTCCTTTCATGGGCCTCTTCAGTTTCGGGAACAAGAAAAGGTCACAGGGGGCCAGGTCTGGGGAATACGGTGGCTGCGGCATCATTAGTGTGTTGTTTTTGGCCAAAAATTCGCGCACAAGCAACGATGTGTGAGCAGGGGCGTTATCATGGTGCAAAAGCCAATTTTTGTTCTTCCACAAATCCGGGCGTTTCTGGAGGATTGCTTCGCGCAAATTGCGCATAACTTGCAGATAATATTCCTTATTGACCGTTCTACCCTGTGGCAAGAACTCATGATGCACCATGCCCCTGCAATCGAAGAAAACTGTAAGCAAAACCAAAAGCACGCTCTTCGTCGTTCACATCTTCTCGACCCTCTGAGAACATTATGTACCGCCGATAAACGTTGCTTCGGTCCAAGGTAGCTTCACCATATGCCACAGTCAACATTCGGAATGCGTCCGTGCACTGAATTTTGTTTTTCACACAAAATCTGATATAGATTCTTTGATCCATTTTTTGGAATAGGCAAAAATCGAAGTCGAGCCAAAACACGTCCAAGCAAAACAGCTGTCAAAAATTAACTGAAAATTCAAAATGGCCGAACTTGTCGGCATAAGTGACGGACATGAGTACCAACATAACGCCACAAAAAAATCGAAAATCGAATATACGTAACCCGCGGAAATTCAAAATTCGCGATACTTTTTGAACAGACCTCGTATATTGGTAGGTGATTTTTATTATTAACTTTGGTAGAGATTAACAATTACATATTTTGGCCCTGCGCTGGTGTTAGTAAGCCAGTAGATAAAACCGCTTTATGAGTTTACAAAAGGGTATTAAGGACTTGAGATTAGACGTAATCTTTTTATAATTGGTCTTACAATCTTCATTTTAAACCGATCGGCAAGTTAAAGATTTCTCGATCAACTATTAAGACTAATTTGTTATTCACTGCTGTTATTTTATTTCGCAATTATTACTATTCATTGCACATCTTATTTAAAATTAATTAGAGTGTTACTTGTTAATAACTTTAAAAGTTCAAACTTCAGTTGTTTCAATGCCCTTGTTGTCATTTTTCTTTTCCGGAAAGTTTATTTTTTACGTTTAACTTAGCCACCAATTGTTGCGGATTGAGTTAACCCAATCTTTTTTAGCTCGGGAAAGTTTTAATCATCGTGGAAGTGTTTGGCGCCCTTTTTATCCATTTCAGATTAGGTTTCGAAGGCTTCCATCCTATAGATCGAAACATTAATGCCTACACCCATATGCCAGAGCTAACTTCAGGAAAGTTCAAATAACTGAGTGTAACCACTTGAATCTGGAAGACACTGGTCACTGATTTACCTATACATCCAGCTTCAGACGTACTAGCATTATATAAGTAAAGCATTGTAGTGAGAAAGAAATAGAATAATATTTTAATAACATTTCCTCTAGACAGTCTCAATTATTATATAGAATTTTTACAGACTAATAATCTGCATTACCTACAAAAGCAAACTTTTACAACATTATTTGCTCGGATATACTTACGAAACAAATAAATAGCAAAATGACACAACAAAATAGTAAAGATGGTCAAGGATGAATATTTCAGAGAAATATTGAGCATTGAATCGGATAAAAAGAATGATGATAACCTAAATCAATAGGAAACGCATTTAATTGCATTGAAAATTAATAAACTAAAGCGTCACAAATCAAACAAAAAATTTTATAGTGGGTATAACGTAAATAGTTACTTATCCTATCGATAAAAAAACCAAAAGTAAACTAACGTTTTTTAACCATGACGTAATAAACAAAAAAAGTTAAAGTGTAAATAGTATTACAGTTTCGTAAACCACCAATAAATCATTGCAAGATATCATTGTTAAAATGAATTTAATCCATTTTCCAGCACAAAATTAAAATATTCTGCAACACTATACCTACCTACCTTCAAACAAACAAGATATAGGGTATTAAGATAAATCATTATATATCTTCTATTAAAGATAAGTATATGTAGGTTGAGTTTTAGTACAACAAAACTACAAAGAAAAGTGTCTGATAAAGGTGAAAAAAGAGTCAAAGATTAATTGGTTTTTAATTCTCGAGCGTGTGCCTGTTATAAATAAACCTCCAGAGACTTGATAATAATATTCAATGTTTACAAAGTGATTGTAGCTTTTGGGTTAAATTTCCATTTTGCACGATGTTTTACGTAAAATGGGTACTAATAATGGGACTCATCGTCATCTTGTCTAGGAAAGCAGAAGCTGATGGCTATGAAATAGAGAAGATTATACAAAATGTGCCGAAAGAAGGTTTGCATCTTATTAGTTTAATAAAGTTTCTGTTGATAAAAGCAATTATTTCTAGAACGTCTCGATTTTATAAGATACTACTCAGCTATAGGTTACGAGATATATACAGGAAACACAAAGACCGTTGACAAAAACTACAAAGCGGTTCAATTTGCAGAGTTGGTAAGATATTACAATGCGATAATAATTTTTTTTAATTCATCTTATTTCAGGATTCAGTTAGTAACTTTTCCACGGAGTTGTATAAATGGTTAATAAAAACCTACGATCCCAAAACTGCAAAGTTACGCAAAACAGCTAGAACAAGAACCTTCAGTGGTAATGTTATTTGCTTCCCAAATAATCAATGTATCGATATTGGAGATGTTGGAATCCATCCATAAGTACTGTAATTTTATAATTTTACTACCAAATAAGTATTAAAAATGTAAAGAGGACGATCAGCTTCTATTGTATTAATTAAATGGTTCACAAAGTAAAATGCCTTGCCTTTCTCTTCCAGTCTTACCTCGTTAAATTCAAGAAGGTACTTTTAATTAAAAAGTTCAGAATGAAAAAATGGCGAATTAGTAAAAAGCCTTTTTAATTATATTTATGACGGCCTATTGTTTAAGAATCCGAAGAGTCCCGAGTCCAAACGTACCTGAGTTTACCAATATTTCAAGTTTTATTTATGAAGAGATTATCGTGAGTGATAATGATAAAGTAAATGCTGGCGAATTAACAATAAAAACTCTAAAAAAACTGTTATAGACGAAGAAATGATGGCAAACAGGTGTGGGACTCTGGTTTCTTTAAACATAACCTCGTTACAGACATTATGACGTACAAACGTCAAACGTATCTTAGCAACAAATTCAATTATTTTAACAGCTGAATATTTCTTTGAGTTGTTATGGCAATTGCTTTGAATACATTTACAAACAATAATTTTTTTCTAACACCGTATTTGAGAGTAGACTTTTCTTTATTTATTTTACTTGATTAGTCAGGAAAGTACTTAACCCTACTAGTCAGGTAAAGTACTATCCTGACTCGAAAAAAATAAATACAAAGTTCAAAAAAACATTTATTTCTTTTTCTGGAAGTGTACATAAAAACTCTTCACTACCACTTTTACTCATTTTTAAAAAATACAAAACCAAAATTGCGAATAATTACACAATTACGCAAAACCAACCCAAAAAGATCAGAGCGTGTATTTCTTTATATTTACAATTTTGTTTTTGTCACCTTGGATACGTAGATATCGATACAGACAACATGATTTGTGCGAAAAAATTCAAACGGTTTTTAATTATTATTTGTGATTTCTTTGATATTGTTTCAAGTTTTTTACATTAAATATGTAAATGCAAAACATGTTTGCAATTAAACACTGTCCAACTTTCTTTACACATTATTTATGAAATGCATTTTGTTACTAATTTTTAATACAAATTTAAAGTGCTGCCATACAAATACTGAAATTTGACAGTTTCAACAAATGAAGAATTTGGTTGATTGGTTACAGATATTGACTTCTAATCAAGAGATCCAGGTTCGATTCCTGCTGCCAGCTATTAATTTTTTTCTACTTTTTTTTACTTTTATTTAAGATCTTCTTTTTATAATAATTAACTAGAATAATTTTACTTATAAAAAAGCTTAATATAAAAATTAAAGAAAAAATTAAAAACGCCACAAGGTATCCGACAGCCAGGATCGAACTCAGAACCGCTAGATTAGAAATCAGACGCTGTATCCGCATGACCACAATCTTCCCATCTTAAAATTTCCCAATTATGGTAATATTTAAAGTACAGAATCTTTAATTTAAAAATTAATAATAAATAATAAAATGTAAATTATTAAGTATTAACTATTAGAAAATCTCAATTATAAATAAATTTAGTTCCATCCTAGACACTTACATATTTTTCGTAAAATCAACTGGTAAAATAATAAAAGCGTATTTTCAGATACTTATAGATACAATATCTGTATCAGACACCACCCTGTATGTGATTACGGCATTAAAAGACCGATGTTAGAAAAAATATTGTACGTAACATGTCAGGAAAGTATCACTTTCCTGACTAGTTACGTAAACTACTATTTCGGTTGCTATGCTACAAGGTTTCATCAAAGGAAAATTAACTTTACTAATAAGCTTTTTATCAGTTGCACAGGACACAAGAATTTTCTCAGCCTTGGAGACTTTTAGGGAACATAGAGATACCCAACGCGGAAGCAGTTTGCAGCAACATTAAGAGTCTTCTTTACACCCGTGTAAAAAATCGTAGAGAAAGAACGTAAAGTTCTAGAACACGATGCATCTGACGTGTAGTACAAAACAACTTTGTAGATTTCTAGAATTATCTGCATTAAAGTTTCAAACCCTCAAAGTAAATTCTAAAAATCTGAAAATACCGGCAATTCTGACTTTACTTTATATGAGAGTAACACGAGAATAATTGCACGTAAGTTCACAAAAAGAATTAAAATATTTCATTGTAGAAATCTTCCTTTTATTGACTATTTTACACGAAATTCTTTACGTCTTACTACTAGCCTAAGTATATAATATAATGAGCACTGCAGGTCTTGGAGGCCTAAGGCTTGGTGGACGATTTCTTTCCATTCTTTCCTATTCTTCAGCTTCTTCTTCCATTCCCGTATATTGAGTAGCTGGAGGTCGTCTAGTACCTGCTGTCTCCATTTTCTTCTAGGTCTACCTCTTCTTCTTTTTCCTCCAATTTCAAACATTGTTTTTTTTTTGGTAGCCGCTCTTCTCTCATCCTCATTATATGCCCAAACTATCGTACAAGTTGTGATTTTACCATTCGTATGATATCGGGCCCTCCGTATAGTTCTTGATTTGTTCTTCTCTTCCATCTTCCACGATCTCTTATCAATTCAAATATCTGTCTCAGCACTTTTTTCTCCCATACGCACAGTGCCTTTTCATCTGCTTTAATTGAAGTCCACACTTTATACCCAAACGTCACTAACAGTCTAATAACTGTTTTGTACACTTTAACCTTGGTGTTTTTACTTATGTCCCTTCCTTTTAGCACACTTCTCAACGCATACGCGCACCTCGTCCCTGCCATTATTCTTGCATTTGTTTCTTCGGTTGAATTTGGCTTGAATTTCTTCAAATTTAAGAGTTTTGCCATTTATTGTCTTTATTGTTATGTGTCCACCCGGTTTGAACTCTTTATCCTCCCGCACCATATATTTTGTTTTTGTTTCGCTAATCGCCAATTCTAGTTGTCTTGATTGTTCTTTTATGTTTGCAACTATCTGTTGAAGTTGCGTTTACAGCCATGTTATCCGCGAATGCTATTACCTGGTGCCGTTTCTGTAATATTAGGCCTGTTCTATTGGCATTATTTTTTTTAAATTGCTTTGTAGAGCTATGTTAAAGAGGGCTGGGGATAACGGATCCCCTTGTTTAAGGCCTTCTTTCACTTCGAGCTGTCTTGATGTATTGACGTTAACCCGTACTTTACTTTAGGTTTTTTTCAGGCTCACTTTTATTAATTTTATCAGGTTATTGTTGACGCCTAATTCTTGCATTACTTTGAAAAGTTCTTCCTTCTTGATTCTATCGTGTGCTTGTCGATAGTCTCTGAACGGAATATGTGTGTGGAGTCTATGTTCATAACTTTGTGCCTGTATTTCTTTGAGTATATGTATTTTGTCTACCACTGATCTACTCTTACGGAATCGTGCTTGGTATTCACCTAGCAACGTTTCTGATATATCTCCTAGTTTGGCTTTTATAGAAATGGACAGAATTTTGTACTCTACATTTAACAGTGTTATCCCCCGATAGTTATTAGGATGTGATTTCAAGCCTTTTTTGTTTTGCTTGTGACCAGTCCTCCGGCATGGATTCCATTTCTCAAATACTGGCCACTAGTTTGTGTATTGCTTTTACCAGCTTTTTTCCCCTCTTTTTTATTAATTCGGCCGTTATTTCATCTTTTCCTGGGCTTCTGTTATTTTGCAAGTTTTTTATTATAGACCGTATATCTCTTAGTGTTGGTGGGTCTATATTGTCGATGATGTCTACTGTATCTCCCCTAGAGTGCGTGTGTTCTTGTTCCTTATAATCTATGGTTTGTGTTTCTACATTCAGCAGTTCCTCGAAATATTTCGCCCATTTTCCTAATATTTCCTCTTGTCCTCCTGCTCAGTTTCCGCCCTTTTTTATAACATAGCTATTACTTTTTATCTTCTATATACCTTGGTAGAAATTCCGAATCTCCTTGTTTTTATATTTCTCTTTTATGTCTGCAATTATCTTATTTTTATATTCTCTTTTCTTGTCCCTACTTAGCTTCTTACTTGTATGCCTTTGTTCTTTATAATAGTTTATATTTTTTTCGAACCGTGTTGCAACATCTTGCCTTTGTTTTTCTTTTCTTTCTGTTTCACACATTCTTTATCGTACCATTCTTTGTTCTATGTTCTGGTAGCTGTCGTTATAGTTCTCTTGGTTTTTTCTATTACTTGCCTTAACTCTTATTGGGTTTTTATTCCCCGCTTTTCCTCTAGTTCTTCTAAACAATTGTTTAGTATCCCTTCATACTTATTTTTAATTTTTATTCTCCTACAATGTTTTTGATTATTCTTATGGTTTTTATTTACTGGTGCCAATTGTTTTAGTTTTACTCCTACGAAGTAATGGTCCGAGATATATTACAGTTTTCTACTTTGTTTACTTTTTTTCCTTTGTGTTTTGTTTCTTGGGGTGCTATGACATCTATCTTGTATCTTTCCATCTTCCTTGCTAGCTTATTCAGCGCTCCTTTTTCGTAAATACCTCTAACATTCCACGTACCGATAAGAAATTCTTCTTTAAGCTTCCCTTACTGGTTTTGCTCATCCTTTGTTCATCTTCTTTTCTATTCGGCTGCCCTTTTGACCTTTTCCTAATTTGTTTATCTGTTTCCTGTTGTTTTTTTTTATCTCAACCGTTTTCATTCCTTTATTCATGGCCTTGTCTGTTCCCTCAATTCCCATTCTGTCATCTCTGACTAGTTTTTTGACTGTTTTTCTAACTTTTCTTTAGTGCTACTCCACCTCCATATTATACCATAAATCGTGATTTAATTATATTCAATTTTCACATTTTGTCCCCATCTTTTTCCCCTCCTCTGCCCTCAGTCGTATTTCGTATTTGTTTTTGTTTATCTCTGTCTTTCATAGTTAAATTCTCACCCTTTCCGACTCCAGATTCCTCAGTTTTGCTTTGTTTTGCATAAGTATTGTCTTTTCCATTGCACTTTATAGCTCAAGCACGTTTTTTGTCCTAGTTTTACTGCACTTTTTACTTTCACTTCGGTTTGTAAGTCCTTCATTGCTTCACTTAGCTGTTTCGGGTCATGTCTGCTCTACTCATAACAATATTATTTTTCTTTCCCCCTTTTTCCATCCATTGTATTGTTGTCTTCATGTTATGTACCTCTGTTTTAATTACCTGATTTTCATTTTTAATTTCTTCATTTTCTTGCTTCAATCTGGCATTTTCCTGTTGGGTTTTTGTTAATTCTTCATGGAAATGTTTCTGTTGATTTTTTATTTACTGTAATCATTTCTAATTTCTCTCTGATCCGCTTTTATATCGCTTATCATATTTGATCTAATTTATCGTTGTCCTTACTACTTGCTTTTGTTGGAATTCTTGCTGTCCTTTAACTGTTGTCGAATCCTGCTATCTTCTGCCTTTAGCTCTTCTCTTTTTTTTCATCTTAACGGTTGAGCAATCCTCGTCTTCTGTTTCCATTCCTCTTTGGCTTTTATTTATTTATTTATTTATTACTGTCCACGTCATTGTCTATTAATCAGCGCAAGTCAGTTATCTAGTCCTACCTTCGTTTTTATGAGCCGCCAACACTTTCTCACTGTCTTGCCTCATTCACATTCTATTTAGTTTAACTTAACGAATAGCTACACACGTTATGACCAGGAAAATGGAGCTTAACAACGGAGCTCCCAATTCACAATGTTTACAGATGTTCACAATCTTTTAATTCTCCTAGCTTAAGAGTACATGATATCGTGCATAAAAGATGGGAACAAGCTGCATTATTGAGCATGGAGGGAGCAGGCCGTAAAGAAGCAGGGCTTGCAGTGGCACAGTAACGAGTAGATGAAGATGGAATTCCTGTAATAAAGGTTGTAGCTGATGGTTGTTGGCCCAAGAGATCGTATAAAAAGAATTACAAAGCGCTATCCGGAGTTGATCAAACATTTGGAAAAGTATTTTTTATGGGAGTAAGGAATAAATATTGCACCGAGCTAAGCAAGTTGAACCACCTTCTCATCAATGTTTTAAAAACTTTTCTGGTAGTTCATCCAGCATAGAAGCCGATATTTTAGTTGAAGGTTTTAGGACAAGCGTTGAAATGCATGGTCTGAAATACATATCTCTTATTATAGATGGAGGCAGCAGTACCTACAAACGAATTCTCGAGACAAGACCTTACAGTAATTTAACCGTAGAGAAAATAGAATCCAGAAATCATTTGTTAAAAAATTTTTGCAATAAATTGCATAATACGTATTGCTCCCAATTCTATGTACCCTCTTAAACTGAGGAAAATTCTAGAAAGAAACAGCACGAATGAGATCTGCTGTTGTAGGAAGAACTGCGTATAACAAGTCTCAGAATGATAAAGCAGAACAACTGCATAGAGACTTGCAAAACACAATCAATCATGTATTTGGAGTTCATGATCAGTACTGGACTATTATTGCAGAAGAAAGAATCTACCAGAAACCAACAATTTAATGGTAATTAAAATCTGCTCAGAAATTTTAGCAAACTAGCATCTATTATGCATTCTTTAGAATTGAATGTAAGTTCTCCAATTCAAGATGTTGACAAACAACATAGTCGAACATTTCAATTCTACTGTTGCCAAATTTGTAGGAGGGAAACGAATACATTTCTCACTGAGAAGATCATATAGTGCTAGATATTTTGTAGCAGTGGCCTGATTTAATACTAAAAGGCCCCATTACACCCTTCATAAGGCATTATGTAAAAGTAGTCCGAAAACTACAATTAAAAACTTGGAAATTGTTAGACAAAACAAAATAAGAAAAGAAGCTGTGAAACGATTAGGAACACAAAAGGTTAAACGTAAGCTACACTGCAAAGAAAAGAGTTTTAATAAAGACTACAGCAAATTTTGCCAAAAGGCAGATAGGAACAAGAAAAGGAGAAATTTTTAAGTAATGTGATAGAAAATGAAGACGAAAAGAAAAGTTTGGAAAGAAGTACGGTATTACAAGCTGGAAGCGGCAAATGATTAGAATACAGAAGGAAGATATTAACAGCTTCAAACTATTATAGTATTTGGACTCGAAGAGCTACAACTTTTTTTAACTCTTGAGCAAATAAATTATATTATTATTATTATTATTATTTTAATATCTCACATTATTTCATAATTATCTAAAGAATAGGACAGATCTCAACATCAAACAAAGAACTTACTAGTAATTTTCGCAGGAAAGATAATCTTTGTTTAGATAAATCGTAAGCTGTACAAAATAATTCCCCGCAACGAGCAATGACCCTTTTTCAAATACGGTTACAGTTGTGCTGATGTTACCAAACACCTGTAAACTCACTTCTGAAAAATAATAAGAAAAAATTCAAAACTACTTAATGAACTGTTAAGATTTATAATTTCTTATAATCAACATGTTTCTAGTATTTTACGCTTTCTGTGTAATTTAGGACGTCTCTGTGAATAACCTTTTTGTGGGGTTAGGGGAATCCTTATGCGAATATAGATCAAAAGTGCACTGATCTGCAGTCCTTTCCCATGGTGGGGATATCTTTCTCTATGCTAACACCTATGCCACCGGTTGTATATATAAAAGCCGGTTTGATTTAATATCAACACAGTCGACTTACTATATTAACAACAAATTCATAATTCTCATAAAAGACTATCAAAATGAACACTAAAATTATTATTGTTTGTACTTTACTGGTACTTTCTTGTCTTTTAATGGTTAATGCAGTTCCTGCTGCCGCAGACGGGCAAATTACGGAAGGTATGTTTGTTTCATTTCATTAATGTATTGTCTTTGATATTATTTGTGTCTTTTGTATAGAACGAGGTGGTCGTTACGCTCGTCAGTCATGCGGTGGATTCGGTTGCAGCAGATCTTGCAGAGGAAGAGGATACAAGGGTGGCTGGTGTATTGGTGGTATATGCAGTTGTTTTTAAAATATCCCGTTTGTTTTATTATAAGTATATAAATATTAAGAATATCTATTAATCAGTTTATAAAGAAAAATAAAATTTAACACATGACTTGTTTTACTGAATTTTTTTTATAATTGTAAGTCTAAATAAATTGTTTGTAATATCACAACTAAGCATATTGTAATGATATTAAAAATGTAAATGTGATGATATTAAAAATATAGTGATATCTGAAAATGATAAAAAAAGAGAGTATAAAAAAAATTTGTTTTTTGTTTGATAAATGTAATGACAGTAAAAAAATAAATTAATTAATATTGTCAAGAAAATAGCGTTTTAATAAAAAAATTAAGAACCAAACGAAGAAAAATAAGGACCCTGAGAAAAAGAGCTTTTCATATCATAACATAAAAAATTGGCGTCCCAACGTGGTAGGGCAAGTTAAATAAAAGACATAATTATCATTTTGTTAGTTGTCTGTTGGTAGTGGAAAGATGTCAAAGGGAGGTAAATCGGTAGATAGTAGAAAAAGGGACAAAAGAGAGGAAGAAAATATTGAAATTGAACAGATGGAAGAAGAAAGTACAAGTATGGAGAAGACCATGGGAGATGTTGAAAAGGGAGATAAAGAGCAAAAAGAAATGAGACAACAACAACCAGATTTACTTAAAATATTAATAGAAATGAAACAAGACCAAGATAAAAGATTTGAAGACCAAACTAAAAGATTTAAAGACCAAACTAAAAGAATAGAAGACCAAACTAAAAGATTAGAAGAGATTAAACAAGATAATACTAAAAGATTTGAAGAAATCAATCATAATCAAGAGAAAAGATTTGAAGAAATTCAAAGAAAATTTGAAGATCATGAGAATAGATGGGATAATATTGTTAAAAACATGAGAGGTGAAATACAAGAAGAGGTGAATAATAAGATAAATGAAAGTCAGAATGAAATGTGTAGGAAAATAGAAAGACACCAAGAAGAAATTATCAACATGTTACAAATAAGGGATGCAGATATAAATGAGAAAATTAAGGAGCAAGAAAAAGCACAAGAAAACTACCAGCAGAATGTGAAAATAGAATTAGAAAAAATAAACAAAAATGTTGAAGAGAAATCAACAGCAGGTAATCATAGACCAAGTCATTATTGTATATTAGATAGCGGGATTCAAAATATGGCAAAATTCTCAGTAAACCACAAACGAATAAATCCAAAAGAAAGAATTAACAGTTTACCAATAAGAAAGGCAAATCTTAAAAATAAGATAAAGAATAATTACAAAAAAGAAAAAAATTATCAAAATAACAATAATAATAAAGAAAAATTGAAATGTACTATTAATTGGCAGAAGAAACTAAGAAGAGCAAGAAAAGCGGAAAGAAGAAACAAAATAAAGATGACAATGGAAAGGAAGAGGTTGAAGGGGATCAAAGTCAAAAGAAAATCTAAAAATAAGACTAGAAAGAAAAATAAGGAATCGAGGTATAAAATATTTAAGACAGATAGTAAATCCAAAATAAGGATTGAAAAATATAAAATGATAATGAAAGAACATTTAAAGAATTTACTATCAGGAGTCAGAGAGGAACAAACAAATTACAAATACAGAAAAAGAAAGAAAATCAAAGAACTAGAATAAATGCTACAAGAGAAAGTTAAAGTAAAAATTAGAAGCCAAAATTGACAAAAATAACCAAAGAAGAATAGGGAACATTTTATATTAGATTTGACAAGAAGGTATGAATGATGCTTGAATGAATGTGTTAAAGATAATCATAATGAGTTAAATAATTATTAATAAAGTATTATTAAAATGATGATAATTATGAAGATTTGAATATGAAGTTAGTAGAATAATAATGATAATAATAATAAATAATTAATGATATGATTGATAATATTAAAAGAAAAGGTCAAAATATGATCCTTAATATGAATAAATAAAGATAAAATATGACATTGAAGTAGATAGATGAGGCAGTGAATTAAGTTATATGAAGAAAACGTTACTATTAGAGAAACTATTTTTTTGCAATTTCTTAAGAAGTTGTGGAAGATGATTTGTATAAATGTAGTATGAATGAAAGCTAGTTGGAAAAATAAGGCAGAAATAGGAAGAAAATGTGAAATAAATACTGAGTTAAAAAAAAACAATAAAAAAAAATCTTGTATAAAATGTTAATAATGCTAACTAAACTTTTAAATTTTAAATTGTTATTCTGTTGAAATAATGTAATGTCAAAGTGACAATTAACAAATGTCAAAAATGACAATTAACTAATGTCAGAAAAAAAAATGAATGAATGACAGTTGCCTAATGTCAAAATGACGTTCGACAAATGTCAAAGTGCAAGACCGTCAATTCAAATAATTAAGGTTAGAATAAAAACATAAAATAAAACACCATTAAAAAAAAATGATTATGTATATCATGAAACAAAACAATATCTATTATATTACATAAGACAAATAAAAGAAACAAAGATCAAATTGTAATGGAATTCACAATTGAGTATATTTTAGTTAATATTAATCAAAATTTAAGCTACAGTATAAAACGCTTAAAATTTATATTAATATGGAGGGGAAATGTGATGATATTAAAAATGTAGTGATATTTGAAAATGATAAAAAAAGAGAGTATAAAAAAAATGTTTTTGGTTTGAAAAATGTAATGACAGTGAAATATAAAAAAATTAAGATTGTCAAGAAAATAGCGTTTTAATAAAAAAAATTAAGAACCACGCGAAGAAAAATAAGGACCCTGAGAAAAAGAGCTCTCCATATCATAACAATACGTTTATTATCAATTATTAACAGCTCGAATTACAATCTCCTCGTCTCTTCCTTCTTTTTGGTTTTTACTTATTTTTGTTCAGTTTTTACATAAATTATTTTCTAATAAGACCAATCTAAAGTTGCCTTGCAGTGGTGAAGATTGGTATCCCGGCAAGATTTAATTATGTGGCCCTTCAACGTCGCCATAGATAATATTTAATAGTTATTTGTGTTACAAGAGAAAAAAGTGATACTTTTTTCCCTGATTGATTTTTTCATCGACCTTTAAAAATGTATCAAAAATCTAACTAAAAGTTATTCTACATTAAGAATTTACTTTTGCAACTAATTGTAAGATGGCTTTGGTATCCATGGTATCCAAAACGTATCTAAAAACAAACAAACAAAAATTAAACAACAGGCAGGAAAAATTGCTTTGTTTCCCGATCAGATACAATCGTCAACTTTCTTCCAAAAAATGATGATCGCAAAGCCTACTTTCTATACCTTTTAGAGAAACTAAGAAACTTGTAGTAATGAATTACTGGTATAGCAGTCAACTTAATTTAAAAACTCAAATTAACATAAATTGATAATCACCCCATTTATATAAGTTTGCAAACGAATAGATAACAAATTGGCTACTTGATAAAAGACTTAAAAACACAAAATACTTTAAAAAAACATGCCTCGTATACGATGTAACTATAAATATTATTCAAACAATATTGGAGTTAAACTGGTCTCACCATATTATTTATTTACAAAGAGACTCGGTTATGAAACTAATAAGATAAATAATCCTCAGAAATTACTTTATAATAAGGAAAATCTTGCTTTATACATAATAATAAGTATGGTACCTCATACCAAAATGGCCGGGTTAAACACACTTAGAAATAGGTACAAAGATAACCAAAAACGGTACCCTACATGCATACGGTGTGTCCGAAAAGTATTGAATATCCTATATATCTCAGTAAATATGCATTTTGTGGAAAAATGTTTCCTATAAAAGTTGTTTAGTGTTTAGTTTTATATTACAGGGCAATACCAAATAACTATTTAAAAAAAAAACAAACGCGCAACGAATAATGCTTTAATTTTTTTTAATGGGAAGGTATCCTTTTATTGTACTCATTTGATAGAGAATGTTTTCTCTTTTCAATGATGTAAAACTTTGATACATTTGCATAAGTAAATTTTGATTAAAACGCAAAAAATTGTTTGAATAACGCTTAAAAGTTTATTTATTCATCTGTTACCTTTCCAGACGCGGTCTTTTAAATTATCAATATCATCTAGTCACATTATGGTCGGTGTGATACACTTTTGTTTGTTGCAACAATTGAATGCGTCGTAGAAATGTCAATTGATAACCGAACTGAAGCGAAAAGTTATTTGTTTAATTAATTTAATCATTTTGATTAACGTGAGGATAACGAAGTTACAAAAATACGACTTGCTATGGATCATTTATCAGAAAAACATCGTATCGAAATTTTAATGATGCTGGGATATGGAGACAGAAGGAGAACACAGGAAGAAGTTTGCAATTTGTTTAATAACGTGCACCCCGAATACCATATTTCTCAGTCTACTGTAAGTAAAATTTTGCATAAATTTCATGAGACGGGTTCTGTCAAAGATCGTCCAAAAACGGGTAGACCTAAAGCTCTAAATAATAAACAACGTGAGAATATAATGTTGGCTGTCGTGGAAAATTCACATGTTTCTGTTCGACAAATTGCTCGTGAACATACTTTGAAGAAATCCACTGCACACGAAGTTCTAAGAAAGGAGAAGTAGCATCCGTATAAACCTTGTATAGTTCAAGAATTATTAGAAGATGATTTAGATCGAAGATTGCAATTTTGCGAAGAAATAATACATAGGCTTCAGGAAAATGCAAATTTTCATAAAAATAGCCTCTTCGCTGATGAGGCAACGTTTTGTTTGAATGGTACCATTAATAAACAAAACACGCGCTACTGGTCTTCGCTAAATGCTGGCTGGTATGTAGAAGGGCACACCCAATATCAGCAGAAAGTCAATGTCTGGGCAGGAATTATTGGAACCCAAATTTTGGGATCTTTTTCTA
Organism: Ignelater luminosus; assembly: GCA_011009095.1. Taxonomy (NCBI): domain Eukaryota; kingdom Metazoa; phylum Arthropoda; class Insecta; order Coleoptera; family Elateridae; genus Ignelater; species Ignelater luminosus. The sequence continues at coordinate 26,369 of VTPC01007895.1, forward strand.
TAGAACATAATTTAACAGCGGATGCTAATCTAGATTTTTTAAGATTTGACTTAGTTCCTGCTTTAGCTGTTCTATTTCCTAATGAACTACATTCAGATGTACCCCATAACAGATTATGCTTGCAACAAAACGGGGCTCCTCCTCATTTCGGAATTAATGTCCGACAGTTTCTTGATAATACTTTCCCTTATCGATGGATATGCAGAAGAGGTGCAGTAGAATGGCCAGCTCGCTCGCCGGATTTAAGTCCACTTGATTTTTTCTGTGGGACCATCTCAAAAATAAGATTTATGTCGATATGCCTAAAGATATTGAAACTCTAAAAGACCGTATTAGAACAGAGATTAGAGTTATAACACCAGAAACGATTCAAAATGCAGTAAACCAAATTTGAAAGACGACTTTATCATTGCCAAGCTGTAAATGGTGCACACTTTGAACACCTTCTATGAACTGTAGAGTGTAGTTATACAAAATTTTCAATTCGTAATAAATGAATATTGAAATAAACTTTCAAACAATTTTTTGCGTTTTAATCAAAATTTACTTATGCAAGTGTATCAAAGTTTTATATCATTGAAACGAAAAAAACATTATCAAATGAGTAAAATAAAGGGATAAAGATAAACGTATGATTCCGTTATTCGAAGGCAATAATTTTGATGACTGGCGTTTTCGTGTTGAAACTCGTTTAGAATCCATTGACTTGTTGCACTTTGCTGTAAACGACTGCTTGAATGCTCCGGAAGTGACTCCTCTTGCAACCGATACAGCTCATGAAATGGTCTCCAAGAAAGCTCTTCTAAGAGATTCCATTAAAAATGACAAAAAAATGCAAATTCGAAATTGTAATGAAAACTGCTGACGAACATTTGGAATATGTTAAGGGAAAAAGTACAGTTTATGAGATGTGGACAGAGGGCAGTTGTTTGTGTTTATTTTTGGATTTTCTATCCGGGAGCGGAGCTGGGGTTCTGAGGATGTCAAAAAGCGTGCTCTCTGTTTTGTTCACATAGCGGCCCCTCATGAATTGGAGGCGGGCATGTATAGCGGAAATTCCCGCTTTGTCGCAAACTTCCCCCGAATGATGGGAGCGCTCCAAGCAAAAAATCCTCCTGTAGATGGTCGTTTCTTTCTGTCGAAGTTTCCTGATCGCGTATAGCGGTGAAGGTTTTGTATGTGTGTTTGAAAAACTTCGAGTGTTTCTATTAAAAGCCAAGAGAGAAAAATGTCTTTTTTGCACGATAATGTTAATTTTCTTGGTCATGTGATTGCGCCTGGCGGTACTCAAGTAAACAAGGAGAAAGTAGCCGCAATTCGCCAGAAAACGTGAGATACATAAAGACTATAATCTAAACTAGCTCATGGTTTCGAAGGTTCATCCCGGCAGGCTTTGTTCGTTATGTACGATATCTCTGCAATTGTCTCATGTACCTAAAGAAATTCGAGACCAAACGAGTTACAAGATGGTGCACAGAAAATCCTTTATGAATATAACGATAAACCTGAAACTGGAAATTAGAGTATAGACAAAACCATCCAGAAGATACTTTCTAGATATTTTTGGCCTGGACAGGACATAAAAAAGTATGTAAAAGGTTGTTTAGAATGCCAAAGATTTAAAGTTGATTGTTGAGAAAAGAAGATTCAAAGTTATTGCCATCGACCTTTTTGACCCTCTACCGACGACCACAACAGGGCACAAATGGATCGTCATTATCAAAGACACTAAAAGTAAATAGGTCTAAATCTTCCTTCTTCTAGAAGCTACTACAGAAGCATGTGGTGGAGTCCTCATCGATGAAATATTTCTCCAATATGGTGTCCTCGTAGGATGATTTCTGATAATGGAGTTCAATTTGTAAGTTCTCTGATGCAATAAGTATCTCACTATTTTGCAATACATCAATCACTCATCCCAGTGTATCACCTAGAAGCGAATCCAGTAGAAAGAAAGGACCGAAGCTTTAAGATTCAACTTTCTATACTTACCCAAGATCAACATAATTGGATGTCCAAATTACCTGCAATACTGCCCCTACTCTTGCAACTAGCTTCTCTCGTAAGAAAGTACGTATTATGGATGATGTACATCAAGATCTTACTGAAATAGTCCAAAATAAAGACTTTATTCCGGTAATAACCCGATACTTAGTGTCAATACCGAATACACTAAAGTTAGTTCGAGAAACAAATGAAAAGCAACAAGATATACAAAAGAAAATGAAAGCCGAAGGCCTTCTCTCGACTTTAAAGAAAACGAAATGATTTTGGCAAAGACTCATGCATTGAGGAATGCCAATAAGGGGAATGCAGCTAAGTTCTTTCCCAGTTGAGATGGTCCCTACCATACAGTCTGTCCACATTTCGATGCTCACTATTGGGATCTCGGAAATTGTAAGGGATACGAAGTCGGTTTTGGAGATCAGTTTACTTATGCTTTTGTTTTTTTTCAAAAAAGTTTACGGCCTACTAGATATTTGCTAAAAACGAAATTATTTTATTTTTTTAAATAAAAAGCATTTCTCACTTAGTGTGCCATGGCTTTAAACATATGAAAATCATTGATTTTTGTCAGATAAATTACATTTGTTATGTAACAATTGCTAAAACAAAACAAAAAGCGCTTTTAAGATACATTACTGAGCATTCACAGATAGCATCAAATAAGCAGCTAATGCCCCATAAAAGCGTATTTATTTTGCTTTAGCAATTTTTACATAACAAATGAATTTGTTTGATAAAACTCCACGACTTTGTGTGTTAGATGTCATGGCACACTATGACGAAAAATGATTTTCACTTCATAACTCGGTAAGACAAAAGAATAGCTATGTCAAATTATGTATCACTAAAAAGCATTTAAGGCGTGCAGTTCGGTAATGTGAAAATCAAGTAGGCGTTCTATTAGAAAAAAATTGGATTTACGTTTCACCGCCGAAGTAAAACAAAAGACGATTGCGAAAATAATTTTTTTGTTTCGGAGTAAATTCTCTAAAACACCCTCTGCTGTTTTTTTCTATCTTTGCTCGTTCCTGAGATATTTCACTTAAAAAAATAAGATAATTTCGTTTTTAGCAAATATCTAGTAAGCCCTGAACTTTTTTAAAAAAACGAAAGCTTAAGTAAACTGATCTCCCAAATAGCCAAATCTTTTCTAATTGAACCGACTTCGTATCTCTTACAATTTCCGAGATTCCAATAGTGAGCATCGAAATGTGCACACGCTGTATATTGAAGAAGATATCACTAGTTTCCTACCAGATTGCCTCTTCCAATAATCCTCTCAGTTCATTTGGTACTTACCACGTTTCAGATTTGAGTGAGTATAGACAACCCCATGGTGGTTCTGCTTCTGAATCAGTAATCTTGAATCTATTAAACGCCCCATACCCACTTCACGTTTTTACATAACAAGTTTGTTAACGGTCGTGCTATAGAAGAATGCACTTTTGTATTTATATTTATCATGCCCATTTTAATCTTTGGATTTTCTTCACTTTCAACCTCTTTCGCTTGATTTATCTTCACTTTGACTTCCTTCTCTTCTACACGTATTTGTCCTCTCGTTGTTTCTCTTCTTCTGAAAGTTGTATATCTTTCTTTGTAGTGTTTACCACAGGTATTTCTGCATTTCCTTTTTTATTTAAAGATATAATGCAGCGAGATATACATCTCTCAAATCGTGTTTGATGTACCACATAAAGTTCTTTTTGTTCCTCTTCTTTCGCTCGTACAATAATGAATCGAACATATTCTCATGGAATTACACATGT
>VTPC01007895.1:35053-46294 GCA_011009095.1 Ignelater luminosus
CAACAGACGTTCTATGGTAGGTTTGATTTTCATAACTAATTTTTCAGAGTGATGAGGAGTAAGACAAAATAAAAGAAGTGCGTTAGTCATCTAAGAGGGCTTCCTATTTACCCTGATTTTCTATTTGATTATATGATCTTATTTTATTAACTAACCCTAACATTAAATATCTCTTTTAGTGTTTTAATCGCTCTACCATATCTCCATTTTAGCGCATTGATTCCTATTGAATTCTTATTTAACCTCTATCTAAAAATATTAAATCTCGTTTGGTACCCTTAATCAATCAACTCTTTTTGCAAATCTTTTTAACTCTACCCACCATTCACTTGTTTTACTTAATTGATCCGCCTCCATTACATTTATTGGCCATCTATATCTTGCCATAATTGAATTTCTTTGCTTATATCGAGAGCTTGTTCTAACCTACACCTAAATAGCACATGTTCTGCATTTTCTTCTTCTTCATCACATTCGCATCTTATCTCTTCTGCATTTATTTGCCCTATTTTTACTAAATAAGATTTAAAATTATATGCCTTGTAAGCAGCTGTACTATATCTTTATCTAATGCAGTAGGCATTTAAATTTGGATTGAGCGAGATCCTTATATTTGGATTTCGCAAAACGTCGCAGAGAGCGTCCCATCTAATGACATTACCCTCTCTACTATCCTAGTAGTAGTAACATCCTTCGTCCGAAGAAACTAAACTTGCTCGATTATATTTGTTTGGTTTATTTCACGGCCTCCAGCACCTGCAGGCCAATAATGGTCCCGCCAACCCCTTTCCACTCTGACCCTATCATTACGTAATTAATAAAAGAAGACACACCGAGCCGTAGAGGGTCACTCTACCGTACTGCTTCTTTGCCTATTTGATACTCAATGAAACGACTTTAAGAATCCCCTGTTCACGCTCCGGCTCCTTCCCACCAATTCCACCAACCAACCAACCAACTTTAACCTCTCCACCACTTGCGTCTGCTCTTCTTCTTTCCCGGTTACTCTCTCCCGACAGTTTTCGCTCGCCTTTCGCTAGCTAACCCGAGCGGTCCGGGATTGCTGCTTCGTCAGGGTACCTAGCCAACGTCTCAGAAGCCGGCAACGAGACGTATCTACGTGACGGACGGCCCGACGACGGACAGGGCATCTAGCTCCATTTTTGCCAGAAGCCCCGCTCCTTTGGAAGCCCCGGGCAGCGCTCTTACTCAGGCGAGGTAGCTAGGCAGGTGGTCCGTGTCGGGTTTGAGTTCCATAGGTTAGGTTCTTGAGATGAAGCCCGTAGGGATAAGCATCAGTGGTGGGCCGGTTTTGTCGATGGGCAGGAAGCCGGCACGCGGGCAGGCTGACAGGATGCAAGAAGGCAGGAGGCCGACAGGCAGGAGGCAGAGCAGGCGGGCACGAGGCTAGTAGACAGGCAGGCAGGCAAGAAGGATTTAAAAACAATACTGTTGTTAAAGCCCTCCACTATTATATTTTGTTCCATGTGTTACTAACGGGCGTCGGCGTCGGGACGGCGTCTTTGTCGGCAACGGTTCAGCTAGCTTAGGGTTGGACTGAGAAAAGCGTTGGCTTCGCTGAAGTTGTTGATTGTTGGCTGCAGCATAGAGTTCTGATAAGAACTTAAGCCATTATATCGTGAATTTCAAGGCTTTCTTTGTTGTTGCGTAGATTTCAAGTTTATTAAAGTCGTCGAAGTTAGGATCACATGATAATTTGAACGTCAAAGTAGGATCTCATAATGATGTAAATAAAACGCATTTTATTTAACAAAATTTGCGGTCTTGATATGGTAGCGAAGTGGTGACTGACAGTTGCGAAGATTATACATATATATGGTTGTACGTGATTGCGGTCGGTGACCTCAGACTGGCTGGCGCCGAGGATTGCGTTGAATGACCGGGTGTTGAAGGTCGGCTGGCTCGCCGAAGACTGAGACGTGGTTGCTGGTGCCGAAGACTAAAAGCGCGAAGTACGTCATTGCAGCTTTAGAAGTTTTTGCTTTTCTCAAACCTGGATACAAAAAAAGTGGAATTAGTTGGAGGGCTGATTGCGACGCTCGTTCATCTTCCATTACTGCTTCTGAGGAGAGATGAGATAAATAAGAAGAGACGGTGCCCCATGGCAGGCAAAGGCCCGGGGAAGGGAGGGCGGTGTTCCGAGGTCTCTTGACCCTGGATGAGCCATGTGTTGTCTTGAGTGATGAAGAATCCAACTGGAGAGTTTTGATGGTGGAGACGATAGCGACGGTGAGCGGACGAAGGCTCGAGTGCAGAGCGACGACGATAGAAAAAAGCGGGTCTGGTCCGGAGGGCACTGGGAATCGCCGGAGCGGCCGGCGGGACCCGCGACAAGTCGCAGGCCGGTCGTGGCACCGGCGTGTCGACGCTGCCCTTGGAATCAGAACCGGTTGGAGGTTGAAGGAATGGGAGGCGGAGGGATGGGTGCAGTGGTGGGGACCGTAGAAAATACTGTTCCAGCATTTGCCTTTACCACTAAGGGAAACCACGGATAACCCTAGTGAAAACAGGCCACCCGGGAAACGCCCGGGGTTTCCAAATGCGAGCGCAGTGCTGGAAGCGCACTTGACCGCCTGGAAAGTGGAGTTGACGACCTAGATGGTGGGTGGATCTTCTAAAGATGTCTTGCATGAATGCGACCGCGGTGGTTAGCATGTCGGCGAGGCCAGAGGCCTTGCAGAAATTCCGTCCGAGAGTCTGCATGGCCTCGATGAGTCGATCCATATCAAGGCCAGGGCTTCTAGCTGGTGCGGTTGGGACGCGCTTCTCGCCGGTGTTGGCGGGGACGGCTGGATGGGCTGGCGTTGGACGGTCCCGGGTTGTGGCAGCGGAGGGCCGCACTCGCTGGGACGGCGCGTTGTCGGTCGACACGCTCGCTACTTGGGGATACCGGGAGCACCCCTTGTAGTTAGCCGGGTGTGAGCCACCACAGTTGACACATGTGGCTGGCGTCTGACAAGAATACACGCAGTTAGCAGAGTGGCGAGCACCGGCGCATTTCACGCACCGGAGAACCGCGTTGCATCCGCGCTGCGTGTGGCCGAAGCGCTGGCATCGATGGCAATGGCTGGAGGCTGCCTTCTTTTTGGGGTGCTCGCCGGAAATGGTCCGAAACCGGAAAATCTCCTGGGCCTCCGGCGGATCCATCACCAGGACTGTTCGTCAACTCTGTCCATTACCTTGTCAAGAAGATACTACCAACAACTAAGGTGCTGACAGCCAGTGCTTGTAATGACTTTATAGTGGCAGTGTTTTAGTTTTATTATTTTCATTTATTTCATATAATTTTTGCATAACTTGCACTTTTAAATGTTGTTACAAAATTAAGTTTGTGTTCTTAAGTTATTTAATGTATAATTGTGTATTAACACTTGCATATTTAATAGTTGTAAATGAAGGTGCCCTTCATGGTGGGGGCTATGTTAAGATTTCATTCAATTCAAGTATCACAATCTATTTTGTTTTGTTGTACGTACATGTTAAAATTCAAACACTCCATCATAATATCATAAATAAATGGTGTTATCAAGCTATTTTTCATAAACAGTCATTATTAAAGAACGTACTTACCGTCATCTGACGTATAATTACAAGCTTCAGAAATTGGTTTAGGATGTTGGCCACTATTCATGTTCCGACATTTCTTTAGTAGTTTCTAATTTTTTTTAAATAACCAGTCGTACGTAACATTATGTCCCGTTGTAATTCTCTCACACAAGTAGTCTGCATAATCATTAATAGCAGGCACGTTCTCATCATTGAATCAATGAAGTGAACTCTGCTGGTACAACAGGTTGTGCTAAACAGTATTACTTTGCCAATCCCAAGAATTTTGTTGAGTAGGAAGTTAAAATTACTAAAAGTACATGTCACTATGTGGCTTAGGCCATTTTGGCATGAATTCTCTATAGAGAATATGCGGTTTAGGTCTCTGTTTCTTGTTAAAGACAAAGTAATTGCTAGACTTAATTTAGAATTTTCGGGAAGGCTGAGGGTCAGGAATATTATTTAAGGTTTTTTGAGTTTTAAATCAGCGCTATGAGGCTTAGGCGATGATGTAGCTATGCAAAATCATCTGGAGAATCTCATGCTTGTTGTACCTAACTCATTTTTGATAAAAATGTGGGTTACGCTCTTCTTCCTCCAAGCTGTCGAAATATTTCCTACTTTACAAGATCAGGGGTAGTATTCGTATTAGTTTTTCTGATCATCGGGCTCGATTGATTTTTATCTAGCCTGAAATAAATAATTTTGGAGAAGTCCGGTTCTACTTACTTATACAGGGTGAGTTTTTTCCGATGTTTAGTATGGTAAAGAATGTTAGAAAAATAACAAAAATTTCTTCACATTTTACAAAATCCCAAAAATTGATAAGCTTGAATGCTAACGCGGTTACATTACTTTAAAATTTTTATAACGATTTACATTTTTGTGGCGTACCTGATTATTCCAATACTATTTTTATTTTTAAGAAATAAATCAAACATACACCGTGTTCGTATTAACATTTGCTATAGGGAGTTAGTATGGGAAATCTGAAATATGCCAAATAATTCGTTCTCGAATAAAATTCGGTGAAATTAATAGTTGCAATCGATAGATAAGGTATTCTAACGTACTCTCCAAAAATATTACCCTTAATAACAATCCAAATTCTTCAGAAATTATAAATTCATAATTACTTGCAAAACATTAATTTAAAAGGCGAAAACTGAAAAGTCGACGCGACTTGCCTCCATGGTTCAATGGTTAGGTCTCTTCGAATGCAAGATCGAACCCCGTTACAAACAAGACTTTTTTTTAAATTTTATTTGTCATTACTCTTTAATTTAATAACAATTTCAATAATTTGTTATTATTCTTTTATTAGAAAAACGTACAAGAAGTAATAAATTAGAAATGAAAAATAAAGATACCCAATTAATAAAATGTGAATTCATTAATACCAAAAATTTATTATTTCTTGTACGTTTTTCGAATAATAGAATAATAACAAATTATTGAAAGTGTTATTAAATTAAAGATTAATGACAAATAAAATTTAAAAAAACGTCTTGCTTGTTTCGGGGTTCGATCTTGCAGTCGAAGGTCACGTACGGTTTAGCAAGCAGTAAACCTAACCATTGAACCACGGAGGCAAGTCGCCTCGCCTTTTCAGTTTTCGGCTTTTAAATCAATAGTTTGCAAGTAATTATGAATTTATAATTTCTGAAGACTTGGGATTGTTATTAAGGATAATATTTTTGGAAAGTACGTTAGAATATCTTATCTATCGATTGCAACTATTAATTTCACCGCCTTTTATTCAAGAACGAACTATTTGGCATATTTCAGATTTCCCATACTAATTCCCTATAGCAAATGTTAAAACGAACACGGTGTATATAGAAATTTGTTTGTTCTTTAGTATCTTTCACTTTCCCATCTAAAAAGTAACTAGCCGTTTAAAATAATGAACATAGATTTTAGGAATTTTCGGAATTTGCTCATTTTTTCAATTTAATTGAGAATGAACCCAAACCAGAAGATTTTAAATGAGAGAAGACTCATTCTGTCGGTTAATAATAAACACATGCTTAGTTGTGATATTACAAACTATTTATTTATACTTACAAATTAGAAAACAATGGCAATGAAACAAATCATGTATTAAATTTCATTTTTCTTTACAAACTAAGAGATATCATTGATATTTGTTTGCTTCTAATAAAACAAGGGGGGTAATTCAGTTACAAACGCATCTACCACCAAGACACAGACCACCCTTGTATCCTTGTCTTTGGCAAGATCTGCGGCAATGGGTGAAATTGCATGACTGACGGACGTAACGATGACCTCGTTCTATACAAGAGACATAAATAATATCAATGACTATACATTCATGAAATGAAATAAACATACCTTCCGCAATTTGTCCGTCTGCGGTAGCCGGAACTGCATTAACCATTAAAAGACAAGAAAGTACTAGTAAAGTACAAACAATAATCTTAGTGTTCATTTTGATAGTTTTATGAGAATTACGAGTTTTCTCTTAATAAAATAAGTCGACTGTGTGATATTAAATCAAAACTGCTTTTATATGCACATCCAGTAGCATAGGTGTTTGCGTAGAAAGATATCCCCACCATGGGAAATGCCCGCAAATTACATTTTTGCATAAGCCCCGTAAAAAAACCATATTCAAACAGAGGTCCTAAACTATATGTACCAAGTAAGAAACTAGTAACTTGTTTCCTATAATAAATAATTTATAGACTGTAACATTTAATTAAGTAGTTTTGAATTTTCTCTTATTATTTTTCAGAAGTGAAGACGTAAGTTTACAAGAGGTTTGTATATTTCAAATCTAGAAAATGACTAAACAAGTTGTTTGAGAACCTCAATATTACGTACTGAATGTAGGTAACCGTAACTGATTTCAAAATCAGGTGTCTTTTGATCAAGCTTCGAAGAAACACGACATTCAACAAGGCAAGTGGAAAAATACCAGTTAAATGCGGCTTCATGAGCCCCAAGTTAAGGGATTCCCAACATAATTATTATTTAATGAAAAATCGTTGTTGTTCAATACAGAAATATTTATTACAAATTCGTATTTTGTTACAAGCTTCAACATTCAAGTTGTTCAAAAGACCAACTTACTTAAAATTCTTCATATATTTATTACCTATCTTATCACTAATTAGCTACACATGACCGTATGACGATCCCATTTGAAGGAGAATTGATATTCACATCACCAATTTTCTAAGAGAGGAAAACCCCAACGTTTACTAAAACAAATAATTTAATGGGGAAAATATAATAACGAATAATACATGATATCGTTGGTCTGACGCACGAAGGTACTAAATGAACTAATTTGCATAATTCCAAAAAGAAAGTTTGAAAAGTAATGTTAATTAAAATAAGTGTGTTTTTGAATGGTTGCTTTATTTTTGGTAAACTGTACACGACTGTTTGATAATAAGCGTTAGAGATATCTAAATAAAAGTCATAATTGCTTAAGGTGCCTGTGAACGCTTGAAATTCAACCCAAATTTGGTTCCCCGAATTTTTCGTCTCAAATGCTTATTCTTATATAAATTTGAATATCATCTTCATATTTCAAATTCGACAGCAATATTTTTTTTTACAGTTTTTGTTGAAAATCTGTTTTATATTATAGTTTCCACTATTCGTCTATTCTTTATAAAACATATAGACATAATAGTGTTGATTGCATCATTATTAAAATTATTAGAAGACAAATTCCAGCACCATACACGTCCGCAATTGTTGGATCTTAAAACTTTCAATAGTCAATAGACGCAACACGCATTATCGCTTTGAGTAAAGTTATTTCAGAGAAACCGACGCTCGATGCAATTTTACGGTTTTTCCGGATTTTTCTATATACTGCACAATACCTACTAGCAGTGTTGGGCATTAATTAACTAAATTTAATTTAATCGCAATTAAAAATTTAATTGTTAGTTATTTTTCAAACAATTGATTTACATCCATTGTTTGCACTAATTGCATTGGCAACTGATTTAGTTATAAGTTTCTCATATCTACCCGCTTTCATTCTATTTTTCTATAATTATTTCGCTGTCATGTTTATATCATGACCACCCCGTAATATTACAATAAATGTATCTCGAGTATTTTTTGTCATGCGTGCGTATTGATTTAATAGTATATTATTCAACGAGCACATAATGTAGGCTATTATTCAAGAGGATGAAGTTTGTACACGAGCCGAAGGCGAGTGTGTAAATCATCCGAGTGAATAATGGCCATTATGTGCGAGTTGAATGCGACGTTTTATCTATGATTCTAACACTTCTGAGGAAGATCTGGAGGTGGATGCCCCTGAGGGAAGCAATGTCCAAATTCTTGAATATGTGGAAGTCAATGAAAGTAAACAATCTCCACAAAGAGAGTTTTAGACCTGGAATACAAGGATCCTGTGAAGACGATGCCCAAATTTTTTTTCTAACAATAAATAGTTTGAGATTATAACGATTTCTATTTTGTTCATATCTATAAATAGGCAACCAACAAAACACCGGCAGTGAATAAAATCCATACAATTTACTAGTGTTTTATGACTATGGTTATATCCCTATGGTTACGCGTATAACGACTATATTAACCACCTTTTGATAAATGCATTCTTACGCGTAAAAGATAAAACACTTAGTTCAAGGTAAAGCTGCAGATGTTATTTCATTACAGATAACGAAAAGTGTTAAGTAAGAATAGTTTACTTGGCAAGTTAAATGTATTATTATGTCAGTTTATAATACGTTACGAAACATTGAACAACAAAAATTGTAAACTCCATTTTGTATTATTTTGAGAAAATACATTTTTTTAAAATCAATACGAATCGAAACAAAATTTGCGCAGTCTTGTGGATGGACGCCGTTTTGTCCAAAAATCGGCAATTCGTGCATTTCAATGCTTAACCGTTCACCGGACCACCGAAAAACACAGCGAAACCCTAGGACAAGCATCGCCGACGGTTCACAGTCGCAGCTCGCACCGAAACAAGCATCGTCCAGCACCTCGACACCCCGACAAAAGGAAAGGAGAAGAAAAAAGAAAAAACGGAAGAAAAACAGAAGGAAAACAATGAAAACAACAATTTTATTAATGTAAGAAAACTAACATTTAATTACAGCAAAATAAAACTTGCATGATAGCTTGTAAGTTAGGAAAATAAAGCTTAAAGCAAAAAATAAATATTTAAAAACACAAAATAAAATTAGCTTAAGTATTAACCTCAATTGACGCGGTGTATTACTCATGCTAAGATGGTTGGAGTACGCAATAACTGTTTAGTATGATGGTATGCTGCAACGATTGCAAAGGAACCCTTAAAATATTTTAAAAAATCATTACTCCCCGATTTTAACAAACTAAAATAAACCATACAAATAAAAATAAATAACATCAAAATAAAAATCATATGCAAAAAGACAATTTAGCAAATTTAGTAGGAAATTTAAATTTAGAAGACGATAATATTAGAGAAATGGCACAACAACAACAGCAGGCTTTCCACCTGGAATATTTAAAAATTGTACCAGAGTTCGATGGCACTCCGCTTAAATTATCAGAATATGTACGCTTAGCAGAAGTTATAACAAGTCAATTTCTGGCAAATAACGCAGATCCATTTGTCAATAATTTCATTTTATCAGCGTTAAGAACAAAGTTAGTCGGAAGGGCATTATTAGTCACCAGTGGAAGAGAAATTACAACATGGAACGACTTAAAACAGCTTCTACAAAGATCTTTTGCAGACCAGAGATCCGAAAGTTCCTTACTAAGAGATTTGATGTTACTAAAACAAAAAAATGAAACGGCTCAAGAATTTTTCGAAATTTACCAACAAATTCGAAGTTTATTATATTCAAATATCCAATTAAACGAACAGAATGAAGCTACATATTTCCAGAGGGGACTGAATGCTCTACAACTTTCTGTTTGACAACTTGTCTGTAAAACATAAGGCTGAGGGGTTAGAAGGACAAGTTTGACAAAAAATGTAAGGCAAAAAAAGTTTTTTGAAAATTATCGGTCTTCGCTGGTGAATATCTTGGAAACTATAACACATAGAAAGAAAATGAATATAAATAGTTTTGTAAGAAATTTAATTATCTTTTAGTTTGCAGGTAATACTTCTTACCGTACGACGCACCGTTTCCGAGTTATAAGCAAGAAACCAAAAAGAGGAACCTTTCCACCCCCGTCACCCCTGAACCGGCAGGGCTAGGCGCGGGGACTCTTAGTATCTTTGCCTCCTAACTACCCTCAACACATTTCTCAAGAGAAAAATTCTCCCCCTTTTCATGTCCTCTAGAATCCCTTCGTTGACTGGACTATATTGCTGTGACGGTGAATTTCATATTATTTCTGTTGTAATTAGTGCAGAAGTTCTTGTTTTGGAGTGTTTTTAAAGAGTGAAATTTGTTACATCAACTTGCCACGGAAATGTGTAAATTCAGTGAACAATTTTTGTTACATTTGTAGTGAAATAGCGTTTTCCTCATAGAAACACAATTTGACGCCTCTTGTGAAGACTGCCTACCAGCGTTATTTTGGTATGAAGGTTAGGATAAGTCATGGACTCCACATATATGTTGCAACTCATGTTCAATTTTATTACGAGAATGGCTGAAAAATAAAAAACGATCAATGGCTTTTGCTGTGTCTATGGTTTGGTGGGAGCCTACAAACTATACAGATGACTGCTGTTTTTGTTTGACTCCGCCTATAAAGGCAGGATTATCAATGAAAAAAAGAGGAACAGTTCCATCTGCGATTCGACCTATTTCACATTCAGACAGTTTACCAATTCCTACTCCACCGCAAAATTATGAGTTGGAAGTAGAAAATGAAGACAGTGTGGAAGAAAAAGAACCCAACAAGCCTTCAACATCCCATGATCCTGATTCTGAAAAAATAGATGATCAACCGCACAGATTGAGCCAATCGGAGTTAAGTGATCTCATTCGAGACCTTGACTTGTAACAGGAGAAGGCGGAACTTCTAGGGTCAAGGTTACAGCAATAGAATTTTCTTCAACATGATGTCAGGATCTCCAAGTACAGACAACGCCAACGGGATCTGCTTCCTTTTTTTGAGAAGAAAAACAATCTTGTTTTTTGCTGTGACATTAATGGTTTGATGAAAAGATTGAATTCGAAGCATTATCCGACTGAATGGAGGCTATTCATAGACTCCTCCAAGCTTAGTTTGAAAGCTGTATTGCTTCACAACGGCAACCGTCTTCCTTCTATTCCTGTTGGTCATGCACTTCACATGAAGGAGACTTATGCAAACATGACAGACCTTCTCGACTCAATTAAATATGCTGAACATAAGTGAAAAATCTGTGACGATCTAAAAGTCATTGCTGTAAAAGTAACTAACCGTTTAAAGTATAGGGAAAATAGCTTTTGGGAGTTTTCGAAATTACTCTGATCGTTTTTCCAATTTAATTGAGAATGGCCCCAAAACAGAAGAAAAGACAAGGAAGACTTTAAATGAAAGAAAACTCATTGCTTATGTTAGTTGTGATATTACGGACTATTTATACTTACAATTAGAAAACAATGGCAATAAAACAAATCATGTATTAAATTTAATTATTCTTTATAAACTAATTAATACATATTTTAGTATGTATTTACTTATAATAAAACAAAGGGGATATCTTAAAAA
>VTPC01007897.1:0-13800 GCA_011009095.1 Ignelater luminosus
AGAAGTAGAAAAAAGGTTTGGCATACAAAATCAAAGTGAAGATATGAGGAAGCGCTTTTAAAACTTCTTTGAAGTTAACATAGCCGTCACAGGAAATCGAAGAATATCAATTTAAGGTTTAACAAATCCAAATAGTTCAAAAGTGTTGACTCAATTTCTGTTGAACCTCTTCTTATTCAATTTACAATCTAAGGGAAAAATACAGTAAACTTGAAGAAGATTATTGGACTTGCAGAAGGTCAAGACAGAATGTCTTGTGCCCGTATTCATTGAGTCAAGCTCAAACCTAAGCTCTACACAGTCATGCTCTAATTCATATTTTGTAGTTAAAGTTTAAGTTGACAATATGACCTTGTACTTACTTGAAACGACTTAAGATTAGCTTGTGCTAATCAAAGATGTGCTTGGTAAAGTTTGAATCAAGTCTGGAAACCAGACATTTTTTGAAATCAAATTTAATGTGTAATCAATCATTGGCGTATTTATGGGAGGCTCAAAATGTAATATGATTCATTTTAGTTAGATTTCTCATTATTTCAAGTAGCTATTCGCTCACTTTTCTTCACCCTTATAGATTCTGGATCATTGCAATAAATCACAAAAATATAACTGAAATTTTTTCTCTTTTCTCGCTATTAGCAGAACATTGTGTACACACGAATTAAGGCATTGTCAGGTTGGAAGAACCGTAAACGTCTCTAGAAACCGTATGTTAGTTAGGTTGAGACCAGATCGAAAGATTCACATTCTTAATTTCCTAAGACGTACAGGCATCTCGATTTGATCGTGTTTTGCTTTATATTTGCGAATCTAGTACGGCATGACAGTGTTGTCACCATTATAAAGCATTATTCAAGTGAATTGCCAGCGTAAAATTTAATTTTAAATTTTATTCTAGATTTACATGTTTAGACCGCTACTGCAAGCGAGCAAGAACGCTGAAAGAAAGAACTTGATGTGTTGTATTAGCGTGAAAGAGGTTGTATCCCAGTTATTAAACTCCTTTAGTTGCATTTATTTTCAGACACACCTTGTATGCAGCTCCTTATATTTTTAAAGTCTGAAACTGTGAGAAGATATCTCTTCAACTTTTAAAAAGTCAATAAGATATATGTACAAATGCTTTACTGTAATAGAAATCTTGTATCTTTATTTTCTATTGAGATTGCTTTTAAAATGTTAGACACAGACAATTTATTGCTAGTAACTGGGTGAGAGTACGCATGTTAGAGAAAAATATATTTCTGATTAAAGTGTTTTAATTATCCAGTCGGAGCTATATTTTGAATTCCAATCACATTCCTTTGTACTTTAGTTGACTAAGAGTAGAGAGATCTTGCTTTACAAACCTTCAAACTTTTTGATTGACCTGCAAAGCTAAGAACATAACACACCGTTCAATAAGTCCCGAGACTAACCCAGAGATGGTGCTAGTAGTACCAAACTAGCCACGTTTCCCTAGAGTGCGAACCTTCACATGAAACGTGTAAAAATTTCACGTCGATTGGACCACAAACAGCAGAGTTATCGAGGTTAGAGTAAAGTCACTTTGTAATTTGTTTGAAAAATGGAACAAAGCGAGTTTCGCGTGTTGATAAAACATTGTTTTTTAATGGGTAAAAACACCGTAGAAGCCCAGCAACTGCTTGAGAAACGTTACCCGGACTCCTCTCCATCCAAATCAACGATTTGTCGTTGGTATGCTGAGTTTAGACGTGGTCGTACGGACACAAACGATGCGGAACGTTCGGGTAGGCCATTGGAAGCCGTTACACCGGAAAATGTGAGTGAAGTATTCAAAATCGTAATGAAAAATCGCAAAGTAAAGGTCCGTGAGATTGCAGAAATGACACAGATATCATCTGGAAGCGTATTTACAATCCTTCATGAAAAATTGAGCATGAAAAAGGTTTTTTCCAAGTGGGTGCCGCGATTGCTTTCAATGGAACAAAAACAGCAACGAATCGACTATTCAGAGAGCTGTTTATCGCTATTTACTCGCAATAAAAAGGATTTCCTGCGTCGATGCGTAACCATGGATGAAACATGGATACATCATTTCACTCCGGAGTCGAATCGGCAATCATCTGAGTGGCGCATGGCTGGCGAAAGCCGCCCAAAGCGTCCAAAAACGCAGCAATCTGCTGGCAAAGTCATGGCGTCTGTTTTTTGGGATACAAATGGCGTCATTTTCATTGACTACCTGGAAAAAGGTAAATCGATCAACAGTGATTATTATATTGACTTGTTGGTACGTTTGAAGGAGGAGATCGCAGCAAAACGACCGCACATGAAGAAGAAAAAAATCCTTTTTCAGCAAGACAATGCACCATGCCACAAGTCCATGAAAACAATGGCAAAAATCTACGAGTTGGGCTTTGATTTGCTTCCCCACCCCCCGTATTCGCCAGATTTAGCCCCCAGCGACTACTGGCTCTTTGCTGATCTCAAATAAATGCTCCAGGGAAAAAAATTTGGCTCGAATGAGGAGGTCATTGCCGAAACTGAAGCCTATTTTGAAGCAAAGGATAAATCCTTCTATAAACATGGTATAGAAATGTTGGAAAGGCGTTGGAAAGATTGTATCACTCTAAAAGGAGATTATATTGATGAATAAAAATGATTTTTGAAAAAAAAATGTTGTTTTCGTTGTTAGTCTCGGGACTTATTGAACGATGTGTTATAAACCAATACTAATCAAGAAAGGTCAAGAAGCATGTCTCACAAGTGAGGATCAGGTCTATTATGATGGTAAGGCAGTAAGTGAAAGCATTGGCATTTCAAACTGAAAGATGAAAAAAGTTTAAGTTTAGAATGTGTTTGTCGATCATGGGGTGCAGGAAGGTAGAAACATATAAGGTTGGGAAAACGTGTCCAATGCTAATGTTTAAGGTTTTTGAAGTGAGAACGGTTGTTTGGTCTGGGTTGCTTTTCTCAAAAACTTGGTTTAAATGTAGGAGCACAATAATGATGCACAGCAAAGGTCAAGCAGACACAAAGACCAATTGGAAGACTACCTAAGAGGTTGATACACTTTGGTGTGGCGTGTCTTTGAAGAAATCTTGATACTGGTGGGATTGGCTGGTCTTGGTGGGTCTCTTGTAACCTTTTATTTTTTAACAAGTGAAGAAAGACAGATATTTAATGATGCAGATGAACTTGGGTTTACCTTGTTTGGGAACTTGAATTAGAATATAGAAAAAATTGAAAAGTAATATTTGTTAACTGGGTGTTAATTCATATTGAGTGTTGCGCAATTATCTCATCGGCGGTTTGTCAATAGTAACAGATGCACAACATTGAACTTTTGAAGCCGTTTCTTCCAGATATGGCGTTGTTTTGTTGGACCAAATAGAATAATTATATATACCTTTGTGAAATTGAAAGTTTGAAATGATTTACTAACAAGTAAGGTTTTAGAGAAGACAAGTCACCATGAATAAGAAAATCTATTAGGCTTTTATTACAGTTTGGAGGTAATTCCTTGCATTCTCATGCCTTTTGTATAAAAACAAAGATACCATTCCCTCAGCTACAGTCTCATTCCTAGTCGT
Source organism: Ignelater luminosus (assembly GCA_011009095.1). Lineage (NCBI taxonomy): Eukaryota > Metazoa > Arthropoda > Insecta > Coleoptera > Elateridae > Ignelater > Ignelater luminosus. The sequence continues at coordinate 3,555 of VTPC01007897.1, forward strand.
TTTATCATTTCTCAGTTTTTTTATAGTTTGTTTCACATACCTAATGTGATACATTGGACGTTAAACCTTTGATGCAGTCTCTTTTATGTTTAAAGAAAGTTTCTATTTTAAGAGCTTTCCGCATCTTAGCTTTCAAAGCTTTACAGACCTTTAAAGCGTTTCCATTTATTCTAAAAAAAAGTACAAACAAATGCATTGAATTTAAAAGTTGCATGGCAATCTCTTTAAATTTGATTAAGTTCGCAGTGTAAAGAAAGAGCCAAAAGGCAAAAATTTCTACATCCAAATCAAAGTTTTATGAGTAATTTACTCTTTGCATCTAGCGTGATTTATTTTACTTCTGTGTTGATCAAAGGAAAGTGGAGTTCTGTTTGCAAATTATAATCAGTCGCAGATATTTCAGTTAATTTCAACGAAGGTTGTTAAGGGTTTTGGTCTTAGAACTCCAGTTAGCAATTAGTTCCTCTGTCGCCACACGAGTTCTATAAATTGAATAAATCAAGCGTAATAATAAATGTTTATTCAAAGGCATTCATTTTATTTCTTTAATGCGGTACTTGTAAAATATTAAAGAAAATTAAATAAATCGTCTGGTGGTTGTGGTTGCGGAATATATTGCAAATGCACGTGCTTGCAGCGGTTCTCCTTGAACATGCAACCCCAGCACGTACTACCTTAAAAAGTGGATTCATATGATAGGAAACACGTTCTTTACGTAAAAATAAGAAATTTAAACTTGAAAACAAAATACGTGTAAGCTTCTTTAAAGGTTAAATAAAATAAATGGGGTAATTTTCTAAGAACAATTCATGTGGCGGGTGACACGGAAGTCTTTTCACCATTGCGGAGTGTCAGTGCATACAGAGATGGGTAAATTTATGTTCTCTTAAAAAGGATGTGAGATGCACTACTATGACATACTGTCGGAAAGGTCGGAAGCCTAAGGACTGTTAACATTGTGTGGAGAGTGGTGCATGTTAACTCAGCACTACAGGGTGAAAAGGCAAACCCGTCGAGTTCCCCTATTATTCTTGGTCTTGTACAAACATGCCGGTAAAATTGCGGGAAGGAAAACATCACCTTAAAGACGACATTCTTGAGCTTTTTGGATACTTAGCCGGTTGTTTTAATATTATTTCTTAAAACAAAAACGAAAATATTTTTATTATTATTAGAATTTCTATAAATTAATAATCCCAGTATTAAGAATTTTCCATAATTACCTTTATTATTATTAAGGAACATGAATAAATGTAGAACTGGAAATGTAAAGTAAACAAACATTATACAAAACCAAGCGAATATTTGCTGTTTACGACAAAGCCAAAAAGACGAAATTTATGCAGATAGTCTTTCGCAAATAATGGTGGTTACCTTGTGTCTTGCATAAATATTCATCTATTAATTATTAGAAGGTGTTTGTAATAAAATGCCAAGAGAGGTTTTGAAAACTGAATTAATCATACAAAAATAACCAGAGAAGTAAAAACGCATGTTCTTGATTATTACTTCTTGAATTTTATAAATAATTTTTAAATCTTATTAGTTTGTTGTTTTGTCATGATATGAAATAATCATAAAAACCATAAAATTTCTGAATATGTAAGAATAATTTTTTTGAAATATCTGCATTAGGTACTTCCATTTTCTGCCAGTCAAGAATTTTTTTCTAATCAATAATTAGAATTACCTATATACTTGATTATGAATTGGAAGTGACTGTAATTATACCTAGTGGCCTTGCTGTCACAATTTCAGTCCGAAGACTGTACCTTTTTGAATCGTTCGTTGGTAAATTCGGTAATTGACTTGCTATTATCATTATGTGTTCTATGCTACGATATATTTTTTGTGGGAACGTTTTCAATTGATCACAGCCTATTTCACTAAATTTCCAAACAATTAAATTTAGAAAGTACTGATTTAGCGACCTCAAAAGATAATGAACAACAATTAACACCGCGAAGTTGACACTGATAGTTCTGATGATTTTGTAGACACGTGAGTGGTTACAAGAAAACTGTCAAGCCAATATCTGTCAGTGACTTAGTGGAAGAAATGCGTAGTTTTCTACCAGATGGAAATGAACCTTACACTTCTAGACATCAGAAGAAAAAATTGCAAAACTGGTTTGGTGACATCATAATATCATAACATAACATAATCTTGGACTATCACAAACAAAACAGACTTGATGACCCCGTTGAGGAAAAATTTAGATTAATCGAGTCTGCAACAAAACTGATCAAAACTGAAATAAATTTGTTGTACAAAAATTAGGGCTTTTATCCTGGTGCATCAGATGTTGCATCCGTTGAACAAAACAAGACATATTTACCCCCTGTTGTACTAACTTTTTTGGATATTCTAATCGCTAACAAACGCAATGATCTGAAGCAGGTTTCGATAGGTCAGGCTGTAATGCAAGCTTGCAGGCCTTGTTCTCTGATATGCCCAATTCCTCCCGCTGTAGGCATACAGATTCACAGAGATCTTAGGTCTCGTTTCCTAATTGATGAATTTTGCAGCATTGGATTCAGTGTGTCTAATGATGAAGTGCAGAAATACATACACTCTTCTGTAATGGATGAAAGTAATCCAAGCGTTGTACCATCAGGCCACTTTTTTCAATGGGTCGCCGACAATGTCGACCATAATATAGCAACAATAAATGGCCATAACACCTTTCATATGGGAGGTATAATGTGCGCATCAGGGGCATCTTTTAACATCTATTTATTGCTTACAGACAAAATAAAACGACTCTCTCTAGCACTTGACATTATAAAGATAGCAAAAATTCCCCTACACTACATTCAATCTCTTAGCTCAACAGCCATGAATAAACTGAAACTTAAAAACTTATTTTATAAACCAATTCGAACTAAACTCCTCGATGTTCTTTAGTGCCAGTAAGTTATTTAAAACATTTCAACCAGGATGGTTAGGATATAAGCAGACTGCTGTTGAAGGTGAACACAGTGGTGTAACAGTAACTTTCTTTCTACCAAGGATTAATCTGAATACAACTTTTTACAGCTGTGTATACACCATACTTATGTCCATAAGTAATGGAGCAAAAAGATTGCATGTAAAAACTCCTGTTGTAACCTTTGATCAGTGCTTGTGGATAAAGAAGTTATATGCGCTGATTACAAAGGAGAATTTGATAATGTGGTAATCCGGCTTGATGGGTTTCATATACTAATTCTTGGGGCTATTAGAAGACTGATGGCTGGATCGGGCATGGAAGAAGCTTTGCTGGAAATTCAGTACCCCACATCTTAAAAGGTAAAGCATATTCAAGTGCTCTTCGAGGGCATTTTCTAATTTCTTCAGCTCTAACTGCAGATGTGTTAAACTGCAGCCTACCAGTTGAAGTGACTGCAAATTTAGATTTGAGCAAAATTGCATCAAAAAGTGCATTACCGATGATACAATGGCAGTGAAAACAAATGATGATGATATTAATCACTGATAGATGATAGATGAAAGAAAAAACCTTCTCAAATCACAAAGCCGTACTGTCAAACTCTGGCTGTTGTATCTGAACGTGGTGGATATTGAAGAAACATTTATTTCGGTTGAGCGATCAGAAAATTTTGAAATGCACTTACAGGTAGTTGAGCATATGCTACCTTTTTTGCGGGTTTAGCTCGTAATAATTATGCTAAATGTGCATGAATGTACCTTCAACAAATGCGGGAACTAGAAAGAACAAATCCAGAACTCTACAAAATGCTGAATAAGGGCCACTTTACTGTACGAAGAAAGGACAGTGGTGGTCTAGTGTTTGGACCGATATGCACATTGAGCAAACGCTCATGAAAAGCACTAAAATTCATTTTGGTATAACTCATGGAGGAGGAATGACTGAAAGTCAACGTGCAACTTGAATTTCGAGCCATTCTAGATGCACTGAAGTAACATATGCAATGCGTTTGCTGACCAGTGTTTTATGCATTGGTGCTGAACAACATACTGATTTCCAGACTGCAAGAATCACCAGAGATTTCAAAAATATGAAAAAACTAATGCAATCATTTATAGATCACAATCCATTTACTGCTTCTTTAAGTGATTTATATTTTTAACGGAATTACGAATAGTAAAAACAAAGTTACTGCAAAAAATGCTGGCATCATTGGAAGAAACATTCAAGATAAACTTAACAACAAACTTTTTAAAAATCAAACTTTATTGAAATCAGGCCAAGCAGTAACCATGGAAGTATTGAAAAAAGAAATTGATTCGTGTCGTTTAACACAGAGGAAGCTTGCTTGTATTTTCATGGATAATATCGCTTAAAATGCAAGGGAGTTTTTCAATTACCAGTTATCCACTCTACCAACACTTCAGTATTTAACAATAGTGCCCAGCAAATGAGAAAAACTGATAAATCATTGGCAAGCTCATTAGATAGCATGGATGTCAATAAAATACAACGGTCTCGTTACCAGCAAAGTACTTCCTACGTGCTCGTGGTGGTGCATTAATTCACCAGTTCCGCAACATTTGGCGATGTCATAAAGCAACATGAATCGTATGTCAACAGAAGGTATCGAAAAGGGACAATAGTTTTTGATGGGTATGAAAAACCAAATATAAAAGGTATGGACCACAGATTGCTCATGAAGCAGTAGTCTTTGATACAAAATTGCCTGTGATCATCAGAAAAAAACAAATGTCTTTCTAACTCTACAAACAAACAAAGCTCTATCAATATACTGGGGAGTTATTTTCAAAGGAGGGGTTATTTTGTCATTAATGCAGAAGATGATGCAGACTCACTAATTGTCAAAGAAGTTTAAACATAGCCCACTGTAGTAGCTGATGATACTGATATTTTAATCCTACCACTACATTATTCTTCTAAGAACATTTTAATGCAGTTTGCCATACAATCTAATAAAGTTCGTGGCATTCAAACCATGCAACGATCTATTGGAGAGGAGGCTTGCAAAACTTTACTTTTTGTTCACGCATTAACAGGGTGTGACACCAACACTGCTTGTAAATTATCTGCTGTCAAGAATGATATTAATATTATTTATTTGGAAAAATGTTAATATGCCAACCCCTGATCCTACAGTATGGGATAGACAGTTGGTTCATGGAGAATTTCATTTTATCATTAACGCCATGTACATGTCGCCGATATAGATTTTCATGTAATTTGATGCTAGATATGATTTTGTATGATTTTTTACAATTTTTAATTTTTCTTCAAGATGGCGGCCAAAAAAACGCATTTTGCGGTACAGTACGGATGTATATTTTTAGTATGTTAATTCTACCATTTACAACAAAAATAATCGTTGTTGCAATTAGTTCCACCTCTAACACTAATTCTACTGCCCTATAATGAGTTAATTAATTTTTCTCATCTGTGAATTTCAAAAAACAAATTACCAAAGTACAACATAATTCATGCAAAGCTAGTGAGGATACAATGTAATACAGATTTAGAAAAAATAGGTGAAGATGTTACAAAACAGAAACCTTGCAGTTTAAAGAAATTCTGATAACGTCATAAGTACACTATGAGGGTGGTCTGAAAAGTTTCCGACCTAACAAAGATACAAGACATTTTTTCTGAAATTTTTTTTTATTTTTCAACATAGTCTCCTTGTAACTCTACACACTTCTCCCAGCGACGCTCCCATCTCTGTAACCCGTCCAAATAGTACTCGGCATTTTTCTCTGCAAAATAATTGTTCACGAAGGTGATTGCCTCTTCATTTGACGAAAATCTTTGTCCTCCGAGCGCAATTTTTAGATGAGGGAACAAACAGAAGTCGCTTGGGGCTAGATCTGGTGAGTAAGGCGGATGGTCAAGCAGTTCAAACCGTAATTCGTGGATTTTCGCCATGGCAAGCTCTGCGGTGTGAGACGGTGCGTTGTCTTGGTGGAACAGGATTTCCTTTTTCTGCAAATGTGGCCGTTTTTTCGCAATTTCTGCCTTCAGCTTGTCAAGTAATGATGCATAGTATGCTCCTGTAATGGTTTTTCCTTTTTGAAGATAATCGATTAAAATAACTCCATGACTATCCCAAAAGACAGTCGCCATCACTTTCCTAGCCGAAAAAAACAGTTTTTGCTTTTTTTGAAGCCGGTTCTCCCTTTGCAGTCCACTGTTTGGACTGTATTTTTGTTTCGGGCGTATAATGGTGTATCCAAGTTTCATCTACAGTAATTAATCGGCGCCAAAACTCGAATTTATTTCGCCTAAACTGCGCCAAAAGAGCGTTGGAAATATTCATTCGAACACGTTTTTGGTCTAACGTGAGCAAACGCGGCACCCAACGCGCGGACAGCTTTCTCATGCCTAAATGTTGATTTAATATGTGACAAACACGTTCTTTTGACATGTTCATAACCTCTGTTATCTCTCTCACTTTAATTCGGCGTCGTCTAGCACCATTTAGTGAACGTTGGCGATGTTTTCGTCGGTAGTTGCAGTTTTTGGACGTCCAGAACGTTCATCGTCTCCCAAGCTCTTACGGCCACGTTTAAATTCAGCAGCCCAAAATTTCACTGTGGTAAATGATGGTGCAGAGTCCCCATACACAGAATCCAACTCATCTTTTATTTGCGAAGGCGTATTGCTTTTCAAAAACAAGTATTTAATGACAGCTCGGTAATCGATTTTGTCCATTTTCACAAAAACACTCACATCAACTCACTCAAACGACTGTTACATAAAAACTGCGCGTCCAAAATGGCTGAAACTTTGGTGAGTAACTGTCAACAGATGAACAACGAAATTCAGTAGCTTTTATTTACGAGTGCTGCCATCTTCACGTTGAGATCGGAAACTTTTTAGACCACCTCGTATATTAATACGAAAGGATGCATCTTAAAATGGTTTGAAGAAAAAGATAAATTTGAAGATATGCTAAAGTTAACTGTTTAATATTTTTGTTGTAACTTCTAACTACAAGTTGGTTTCGTACAAGAAACCGGCAAAGAAAACAAAGTAATTTTTAAAATAATCTTTTATGAGATTCTAAAACAAAAAAATGTCTCTTTAATTACAATAAAATTAAAAAACTAACGCGTGATAAAAAGCTTTAATATTTGAATACAACAATTTATAATAATAACACATTGAATAGAAATCAATTACTTTGTTCTCAGTGTCTAAAATAGAATTATTCAATGCTACCTAATTCAAAATCAATTCAATTTCATACAACATTATTTTGATAAGGGTTCCAGAAATCTGTCTCAATCAATTAAATAATTTAACAACATAAATTACTTGACTAGAAATTATTGCTACGAATATAAATTATTCTGATGAAAATATGTATTCATGTAATTGTAAACATACACAACAAATCCCTGTTTAATCACTGTTTTCCGAAATTGTCATTCAATTCCAGTTATAGTCCTACACAAGATAAATAGCCTAAGGACAACAGTTAAACAATAATAATTAATTACTAACTCAAATGTTAATCGAATCACATTATTAATTAATGTTTGCTCATAATTGTCAATAGATTAACCAAATTAATGCAAAAAACATTTTTTATATTAACAGAAAAGTTGTTGCTTGTTATTGGTTGCCGCACCCGTTGTTATCACAGAAGCAACCAAAACTTGGCTTATTATAATATAATACGTAGGTCAACTTTGTTCTTATTGTCCCGTGTCTAGTACAGTTTCTTGTTAAGCTAAGTTTGTGCCCTAATTTAGCATGTTTGTCTATGTAAATACTTTAGCAAACTGTGGAAATTCGAACTTCTCGTGCGACTGATGTTATACAATTAGATTAACTTTTGATAATGATGGTTGGCAGCTGAATAACTGCTGAACTGTGCTCCTAACTCTTGAATCTTAATAAGGCGGTTGTAGTTAGCCGATTTATTATTGTAAAAACATTTGATTAGCTTTTTTTGTAATTTAAAGAACTGTAGAGAAAATTTGCTGTTTTTGAATCATGTCGTTGTAGAGATTGGTAAACATAAAGCCCGACTTTTAAAGGCAAATTCACTAGTTTTTAATTTATTAATTGCTTGTTATCACTTTAGGCGTATCCAAATTACAATTGTAAAAAAAATTGCTACGTACCATTAGTGAAAAATTGTAATGCAACCGCAACAGGATGACACGTGTAATTTTCCCAATCCTGTTGAAAATCCTTCAAATGGAGATAGTCCCTTTTCGCCGGAAGCATTGACAAAAACGAATTTACTACACCACTTTTAATTAAGTAATTACACAGTATTAGGGAATTTTTATTTTTATATAGTGTCAATATTTCTTAGTTATTGTTATTAGTATTATAACACCTGATTTTTGCACGCAACGCACGTTTAAACCGTTTTATACACCTAAGCTTTGTCATTTTTAATGCAACTCAATATTCTCTTTACACCAAGAATAATCTCGTCTTCGCTACTACAACTAAAACACGAAACGAAAATCACGGTCTTTCTTAATATTAAAAATTGAAGAAAGACAACTACCTATTTATCAATATTGTTATCTTTTATGTTACTCGAAAACAAACATATGGCGCTCATACGTCACTACCACAATGTTTATTTTCCATTTCTTTTTGTCCAACTGGTTTTTAATTTTAAATTTACCCTCAAGATAAATTTGAACATTTATTTGGACAAAAAAATGTGGAATTTTTCTACAGGGCGGTTAAAACATCGTGGCGTATTTTAATTTGATCTTAAAAAATTAAAATTGAAAAGAATAATTTAATAAAAGTAACTGCCCCTGCAGTTTCGGAGTCGCTCTCATTAAATCATCCTGTTTCTGCTTTTACATCTTAGCGATCTTTCATTTGGTCGCTAGCCATATGAGTATGTTTCGTACCAGCTCATGGATCGAGTCCAAATCCTTCCATAGGTTCTCTATGTAGAGTTCACCAATCTCTTCATTACCAGGTGGACTTCCATACACCAGATCACACAGAAGCCTTAATTCTCTTTCAAACAGCAATCGAGAAGGGTAAAGTTTGTCATTTCGTGAACAGATGCTCGGTAAGCCATTAAGAAGAGATCGATGCACTTATCTCAATCTCTGTGATTCTCGGATACTACCTTGGAAAATGTTTACTCAGTGTCCGGTTCATTTTCTCCACTATTCCATCTAATTGTGGATGTAGCGGAGTCATTCTGGTCTTCTCAATGTCTAACAATTTCCACATTTATTGAAATATACCCGATTTAAAAAAATTCCAGCCTTGATCAAAATGAATTTCTAGTGGCACCCCGAATTGGCAAACAAAACTCTTCAGCAGAATCTCAGCAACCGTAATTACTTCTTGGTTAGATAAAGCGTAAGCTTCTGTCCATTTAGTAAAATAATCTATTACCACCAAGATGTACGTTTTGGTTTTTGAAAAGAGGCCGGAAATATCCATAATTATTCTTTCAAAAGCGCTACCGACGTTCTAAATACTTGCTTCATCGCTGCTCTTCTCTTTCTACCAGGACCAAGCTTTGACATCTTCTTGCCAGTTGACCCAACAGAATCTTCTTCGTACTTTCTCCAACGTGTTCCCCTACGTTTCATCATGCTGTTCTCTCAGTACTTCTGGTCGTTTGCTGCTTGGTAGGACTAGCTGTTTAGTGACGGACGTTTTTGAAAGCTCTTTTCAATATGTCTCTTTCTACCATTAAGGACTTCCACTATGTCCAATAGCTTTTAACAACAGTTTGGATGTCTGTCTGCATTCTTCCATTTCATTATGGGAGTGAGGTCAAGATCTCTCTCTTGCTCTGTCCATCCATCGGTCTTTACTGTCGTTCTTGCCACTGTAAAGAGCTCCGGTTGCTTATTTTCCATTCGAAGACAGTTGTTGCAATTTTCTGGACAGGGCCTTCTTGACAAAGCGTCAGCATTTCGATGTATTATACCACGTCGATGCTCAGTATGAAAGTTGTATTGTTGGCCCATTTCTAAAGGCAAAACCCGACACAAATCTTCTATAGTAAGTGCAGAGACTTAAAAAACTTCGTATCTCGTGTTTGTCTTTAGAAGTGGGTCATTTTTTCCCTGCCGATATCTTTCCGGGATCGGACAAAACACTTTCACTAGACACAATGTGGCCCAACATATTCTACACGATCGCAAAATACGTGGAACTTTTTCGGGCTCAGTTTTAAATGAGCGCTACGAAATTGTCCAAACACTTCTTTCATGTCTTCGAGATAATCTTCGAATGTTTTTCCGATCACTATCACATCGTCCAAATACACCAAACACGTTTTTCACGACA
>VTPC01007897.1:23800-41006 GCA_011009095.1 Ignelater luminosus
AACAATTCAAAGCATTTCGTAAGTTTATATTATTTTGCTAATACCCCCGAGATAACTTCCTAAGTCTATTCTAATTTTTAGAATGTAAGACTGACACTTTGTACCATGTAAACAATTGTAATTACTGTGAATGCGTTCATACTGGCATTTTAGATTGCACATCTAATGCCTGGTGAGTCTATGAGTAAAGTGATCAAATGCAAACAACACATAGTAATATTAAAATTAATAAATAGTTTTAATACAACTACTAAAGACGAAGGTTTCGAATGTAAAGTGGGACGCACCTGGGCCAAAGATTGCAATACGTGCTGGTGTACGGAAGACTGGGGCGACATATGCACCGCTAATACCTGTTGAATCTTTGATTTCTATTAAAATTTATATTTAATGTTTTTCTGTTTTGAATTTTTTGTATCTTGTCATTAAAGTTGCGAAATATAGTTAATAGTACCAACACAAAGCATTACAGTCTTGTTAAGATTCTCAATTTTTTTAATATCTCTATGACAAATCGCACTGTGAAACATAAATGGTTACTATCCTCATTTGAGGTGTAGACATCTGTATATTTACTGGAAAGCGATGCATTCTACTTACTAGCAAATTGTACAAGAATCTTAAATAATAAAATAATAAAGGAAACACCCACATTCGATATGTAATAAACCTTAAATCAAATACATTAGTTGCTCAATTTTCTTTAAATATTAGTTCATTGATAAATGACTGAACCTTTGTCATCCTATCTTAGGATATTTTCTTCGCTTTCAAGTTTTTCGGATCGCATTGATAAGCAGTACAGATAGTACCTCCTCCTTTTGTACACCAACACTGGTTACATTTTCGATCCCACGTAGTTCCAAAGTCGCATCTTATGTATGTGGGATTATCATGACTTGGACTAGAACATTGTGATAATTTACGTTTTTTCATTTTACCTAAAAAAAAGTAGCAATTTCCTGATTACCATGCCATTGATGTACAAATCAACATTTGAGATCGATCGCAGTAGCAAAAGTTACATTCATTTTCTCTATACGGTACGTCGTGTGTACACTCTGGAAGTTTTAAATAAGTTTTTTAGTCAACGCTCAGGTTGATTAGAAAACAAATTCACTTACCGAAAGCTTCACTGCGTTGCTTTTTTCCTAGTGCCACTGCTATGCTACAAAAGAAAACTAAAAACATAGTGGGTTTCATGCTGAAGTTGTATACTCTCTAAAGTTCTTTTAGTACTGACATTACCTTGATATGCGTAAGACTAATCAAAACGCCAATTAAATGAATTAAAAATAGCTGTGTATAGTAGTTAGTAATAAACCATAAAAACTGTTTGTATGTATATGAATAAAATTGCATACACAACATAAAATTTTAAAGCGTGCAACTTTAGGATTTTACTTTATAATGCATTATTATACAAGGAAGATTCGAAAAGTTCGTTCCACAAAGAAATCTAGTAGTACCGCAAATTTACCTACAGTGTCCAGAACATCAGTTTAAGTCGATTCATTAGTTCAGAGATATATTAAGCTTGTTACGGCAATTTAAATTATGTAGGAATCCATGACATTACCTTAAAGAGCTAAAACAAGTAGCCACTGATGCCAAATTCATCCGCTGCTGGTTCAGACAGAGTTACTATAACTATGGTTAAGCGCTTGCCTGGCACGAAACCTTAACTTGCAGATTCTATTATTGCCCCTGAGTCTACTGCAAGTCGGTTTTATTAAATTAGTCAGTTATTTTGCAAATAAAATTTTACAGTTTAGATATTTGATTTAGTCAATTTCTTTGATACATCAATGTCTAAAAAGTGCCCATAGAATAACAGCTCTATATCTCTAAGATGTCAATGTGTATTGAAATTATGAATATTTCAAAGTTTTTAGGCAGAATAGCAAATTCAGGAAAAGAGGTAATATCATCAGACATTCGTAGCCGCCCCGTTGCTTTCTTATTTAAGGTTGGTTCAGTCTCTTGAGATTTGATTTGACTAATGTCAAAACAGACACCAAGCAGTAACATAAGTATCATTGTTTTTTGTAAAATTATTTTACACAGAACGCTGTTCTATTGAACTAAATTTTTGGAAACCGAACTATCGATGGCGTGCGCATGTGTATTGCTTTCCCTTTTAGATTGCGCGTTACAAAGAGATTTTGAGTACAAAACTGTTTGTCTGTCTCTTATTCGTTGGTCGTTCGGTCATGCAAATCCTAGCTGGTCTGTCCTCATTCATTCTTTCGACGTGCTCCTTTTATTTTCTTTTTCTAATCTTGGTCCAATTAACCACGTTTTGAACATTGCATCTTTCCATTATTGATTCTCTGTCTCGCAGGGTGATTAATCTCAGGACCCTCATCTCTAGTACCGTCATCTTTTGTTTGGCTTTCTTGGTTTCTGCTCTACTTTCAGTGGCGTATGTTAATATGGGTCGAACCATAGCCTTGTATATTTTCGTTCTTCGCTCCATTCTCATGTATTTGTTTCTCCAGATTGTATCTTTTAGGACTCCTGCTATCTGAGCTGCTTTTAGTGTTTGAGTTTGTGTTTGTTCATGTAGATTACGATGACTTGTGATCTCAACTCCAAGGTATTTGAATCGCATTACCTGATCTATCCCTGAGTTTCCTATTTGTAATTTACAGCGTCTTGGTTCTTTCGAGATCATTATACACTTTGGTTTTTGCGTTGATATTAGCATGTTATATTTCTCAGCTGTTATGTTAAATCTGTGCATCAGTCTCTGTTGATTATCCTCTTCGTCTGCGATCAAAACGGCGTCGTCCGCATAGCAAATTATGCTGACATTTTTTGCACCCATCCTGTATCCTGGTTTAGGTCTAATATCTTCTATTATCCTATTCATTATCAGATTGAACAAGAACGGACTATGCCAGTCCCCTTGCCTTACTGCTTCGTCCATGGAGATATCTTCTGGTACGTTTTTTTCTACAAGTGTATTGGTAATGTCATACTCGGTCAAACGCCTTGGTCAAGTCGACCAAACAAAGAAAGGCAAGGTTATTGTACTCTATGGATTTTTCTACAATCTGCCTAATTATGTTGTTTCTCGTTTCTTTCGAAAGCTCTGCTGTTCCTCCGCAATGCCGATGAACTTTTAAAGGTAGTCGCGAGCTATAGAGGTAACTAAATAGTTTCTTTGTAGTATTGAGGAGTGAGATTCTTCTGTAGTTATCGGGTGTTTTACGGTCTGCTTTCTTGTGAATGGGAATGGTGATGCTGGCTTTCCATTGCTCAGGCAGTTTTCCTTCTTTCATAATTGCATTGTATAGGTGTTGTGTTTCTCTGTGTAGGTTTTCTCTTCCGTATTTTATTAGCTCGTTGGTGATAGAGTCAAGTCCTGAATTTTTTCTGTTTTTCAGCCGCTCTATAAGTCTTTGGTGTATTTCTCCCAGCATTCTTTCTTCCGTTGCTGTTTTCCTTTTTTGGTTTATTCTATCTCTGGTTTGTTTATAGCGGTGATATTCTTCTTTAGATGGATTATATCTACATTCTGGGAAAGCTTTCTTCTTTATGTTAGCTAGTTCCCGAACTTCTTCTGTAAACGAGAACGTGCATGACGGATTAGGATTTGTCTTAAATTTTCGTGTTCGGCATGCTTCTATAGCAGCGTCTTTTATATGTAATGCAATTGCGTTCTATTGATGTTCTATTGGTTGGTCCTTCGCGCATGGGGTTTTTAGAATTTCTTGCTTAAGTCTCGTTTGATAGAGCATTTGTGTTGAAGGGTCTTCTAGTCTCTCTGAGTTTATTTTTCTTTTATTGTTGGCCAAGTTGGTTTTGATTTCATGTTTATGTCTAGTTCTATTTCACCAAATACTGGTCTATGGTCTGTCCCAATGTTGGCAGACGTTAACGTTCTGATGTCAAGTGTTTGTGATGTACTGACGTTTGTGTTCGTGATTATGAAATCAGTGGACTTTCGGCCTTTGCTATCTTCCCAAGTGTATTCGTGTTGGGGTTTGTGATCGAAAAATGTGTTGTTGATATGGATTTCGTTTAATGTACAGAATTCTATCAGATCTTCTCCACTATCGTTCAGATCCTTGTCATTAAATCATTGTTTTACTCCATGTACAACTGTGTTTCCTATGTGTCCATTAAAATTTCCCATTATGAGTACTAGTCCGCTCTAGGTAGGTGGTCTATAAAGTTTTGTAGGCTGTCATAGAACGAGGTTTTTTCTTTTTTAGGTCTACCTGTCTGTGGTGCATATGTAGAAATTACGTGCAGCAAACCGTTTTTTACCGATAGTGTAATCATCATTACTCTTTCATTTATATACTTGGTGTCAGTGATACAGTTTGCAAATTTTTGTTCTTCTGATATTCCGACACCTCCATTTGCTTTTTTTGACTATAAAACAAGATGTATGTTCCCACCGCAATGGATCGTTTTCTCTTTCTATGAGTCTCACTCGGATTTGATGTCTCTCACTTCCACATCTGCAGTTCCTAAATGTTGACCGCAAATTATTTATTTTGGCAAATCTACCATTCGTTAATTTAAGCAAATTATACATCTCACTTTACTCAATGTGTTTACCCACACCCGATTACAAATTGGAGACCTTGACGTATTCAGTCTAAACAATCTTGTCGCTTTGAGAGACCATGTCGGTATTGAAGTCTCTAGTACTGGTTTTAGTGCCGCCAAATTGCACTTTGAGCAATAGTTTAAATGGGGCATCAAGATTTTTTGTCATCTTTAGTCGATTAACTTACTGATCTGTCTAAATACTGGAATGACTTTTTCTTTTTTTTTACTACGGGACAATGTGCTCCCTACAGTAGGGATACAAGACAATCCTATATAAGAAATGCAAATGTGATAAGAAGAAAGCAGACCTACTTCTCAAGAAGAACGATACTATCATAACTAGATTGATTAAACACTGGAAGGACCTCAACTAACTTGGCATCGTCTACACAAAGGACGACCGACACACACTTATTAACCTTTATCTTGATCTGGTCAATAGGCTTTTCTTCCGAATTTTGGCCTTTTGTGTTGGCACAATATTATACACCCAATAATATGAACTCAAATCGTAGATATTCAATATGATTTATTGTAATTGTCACAGACAACAAAAAAGAAAATTCACAAATAGAATTCCTAAAACTTAAAAAAATGCTTCAATCCATAAACACAGTTAACAAAATGACAGTAGTGAAGGAAAACCTTATGGAAACGTTTTCTCTGTCTCTTGTACAGTTTTTCAGAAGATTACAGTGACTGTAGAACAATTCTATAAAATACTCTAGAAAAACTATGATAAAGCAATTGCTAATTTGTTCAGAATTATTGCTGAAATTGAGCCATAGTTACATATCTGACAATCAATACAGTGGGTGCGGATTCGATTACCGGCCACAACCCTGAGATTTTTCAAGCAAGCAAGATCTGGAAAACAATGTCATTCACCGAAAGGAATGTGAAACAGTGTGACTACGATAATTTGAGAATACTTACCGGGGTTGGAAAACCTCGGGTTTGGCTAAATTCTAGCTGGCGGCAAAATGGCGTAATTGAAGCTACGAGGTCCAAGGAAAGTGCGACCTGAAGCCTCAGACGCAAAACAACAACTTATCAGGTTTTGCTCAACCCTTCGTGGTGATAATTCTTTCTAGTTGCTGTTGTCGATTGGTTAACGAATATAAATGTCTTTTCAGGCCGCTACCTTCACACACGCTTTCTGTAGTTTTAGACTTTGGTAGAGACCGTTAGAGTTTAAAAATTGTTGCGAAAATGAGACTTCGCAGTTTGAAGTTTTACTGATCCTGCACCCTGAGAGGTCTTTGGTAAAAGGAACCTTAAGAGTTTCCGACCATGTATCATAAGTATCAACAGTTACTAAGTAGATGACATTTTAGATTGGTTTTAGAGAAGTCTAAATAAATACGTTGAGATGGACTTCGAGGTTCTTCAACGGAAATGCTTTGTTAATGCTTTCAGATATGCCGTGCAGTTTTTTGCTGTTTTCTTACTTAAGTTTTCACCTACTCTTGTTTCCCTTACAGTTATTTTGCAATTAATAGGTAACTCTTCACTTCACGTAATTCTCAAATGATTTTAGCAGGCTGACAATTATACTTAACAAGTAGTCTGGAGCTTACGATCTAAGAGTCTAGTCGAAAACTATGCACTTTTACAATTCACCCACCAAAAGATATTTCTGTAATAGACTCCAGCAGAGCGTGAAACAAAACCTCATTAAGCACATGAGGATCCTTAAAAGTGTGTATTAGAAGCAGATCAAGATGGAAATGCCAAAGAATGATCAGACCATCGACCAACAAAAGAGTGTCTTCTCCAGATCCTGCCGTTTTTCAATTTGAGAAGGAAAGCTTACAGCTTTTACCTCTACTATTTCTGTTTTAATTAAACCCTTTTTGTTGAGATCTTTATTTTCTTTTATCATCATCTTTTATTCTGCGTGTAGCTTTTTGTAATTTTTGTGTTTCAAATTCTGACGTATTTCTCATACTTTTCTTTCCAATATTGGTAGCTATATTTTGTTCTTTACATATAGCAGCTTTTTAAATTATTTTTAAAAACGCACTGAGTAATTTGCAACTCAATTGGTAGCTAGATAAAATGGTGATGACGTTATGTACTTAATTACATTCTTTATTATAAATTTTTTAAATTCTTGGAGAACTAAGAATGGATCTTACCTAAGACCAAATTTTACATCTCTAAAGTTTTCTCGAAATTTTGTAATTTATTTAACCTGTACAAATGTACATGTACAAATTAAAAAAAAGAAATTAAAAAACTAAATAAGAAAAAACAAATCTATTTCGAGTAAGTAGACAATAAAAGCAAGTACTTAAAATCTACTGTGTTTGTAACAAATAACTTTTTAAAAAGCGTTTGAATTTTATAATATTAAAACCTTTGACATCGCAAGAAATAGAATTATAAAGCTTGACTGCATTGAATGTAAAATGTCTACGAAACAAGAACGATGTATAATGTGGCGTTGTAAGCATGCTATTATGCCAAGTATTTACGGAGTGTACGTATGACCTAGGTACCAATTCAAAACAAAGAGATGTAGAAGGATGTTTTAGTGTAAGCAGAGTTTCTGTAAAAGATCCCAAGTGATACTTATTTTTATTTACTATTGTAGTATTATTTCCATTTCTGAAGGTGAGATGCTACTATTAGAGGTATTCCTCAAGTTTAATGATCTATCACCCCTAATCACGAACCAATTTTGCCTCATCAAAATAGAACTTTTTGGCATTCAACCAATTAGGGCTTTCTTTCTTGATTTTATTAATGCAACTGGTTTTTAAGTTTCCATTGGATGATTTATGTGTCAAACACGCGTCTATTAATATCTTGATTAAACTGAATCAAAACTGAGAAAATAACACTTTAGTTTTATTGAGCGATGGTAGCCCAGGACAAAACAAGTATTATGTGATGGTCAGATTTCTTTACTTTCTTCTTAAGGGTTTAAAGCTATTCAAAGAGCCCGTTTACTATTTTTCGGTTAGAGGACACTCTCGCCATCCTAATGATCAAGACTTCAGCCTTATTAAAATACTTCTTCTTGTAAAGAAGAGGAAGAACCACAACCTATCATATCTGCCAGATGATGTTATTACATATGGCATCTTCTCTGTGCTCCTTTATACTTTCCTTTCCGGAGTTTTTGGCCAATTAAGATAGTCTTCTATGTTGCTAGACGCAGTATTCAAGGAATTACATTGCTCAATATTCGCTTAATTTTAACTCGTAATTAATTAATAGGTTAGTTTTCTCCATCTCTGTATGACTCATTTCTGGGGTATCAATAAAATTATTAACAATCAATTGGTGTTTATTTTGAGTCTGCACATCTGTTTGTGATTCATTGGTAGTTTTATTTGTTTTCTGCTATTCTGCAATTACGTTTCCGTTCAAGTCAAATTCTTAAATTACTATTGGAATATCGTTAATGTCAATATCATCTTTGTTGTTACTTATAACAAACGTGTCATTAAAGTAGGCTATTTTAGTTTTATTTGATTTGTCTTTTTTTCTGGATTCTTCATTCGTTCTGTATAAATTTACGTATTCTGCTGGAATATTAATTGAACCAGAAGTCAGTGCTGTATCTTCTAAGTTATTTCTTTTTAATATCTCTCCATTCCAGTTCTGAAATTCTCTCTAAAGTTTGTATAAAATAATAAAATTATCTTCATCGTCATCTGGCATCAAATATTCAATTTGTTGGAATTTTTGTAGTCTATTTCGTCCTACAATATTTTGTTACTTTTTTTCAGATTTCGGCGGCCATTCTGATCATATTCCCGAAGAGATATCAAAAAACGAAGATACAACGTTGTTTTTAGTTTTTAATGTAGAATCCAAATCTGAAATCAAAATTCCAAAATTAAAGAAAAACGGACAGACGACAGACTACGCAAATTCAGTAACCACTCATTCGGAGTTCGTTGAAAATTGCATTTAAGAAGATAAATAGAACAGAATTCATGATCATGAATCATAATATAATAAATAAAAATCCTCAAATGTATTTTTAATATGTTCGGGGTTATCAGAGTGACCTGAAATTTAATACAAAAAATCGGTATTACCATGCAATTAATTCTAGATCATTTTATAGTGGACAAAAGTTTTAAATATTTAAATGCACAATAATAATGCAAGTTTCAATCTTGTTTTTATTTAATAATAATCAGATGTTATTTGAAGTTCATTGTGATGATGTGATATACGTTAGGGCTATAAAAATTATCTTAAATTTAGAATGTATCGATAACGCAGTGATAACAATAGCAAAAGTGATAAAGAAAAACTTGCACGAGATAAATATTTGGTGAATTGAAATATGGGGTGCTCTTTTCGCTAGTGTTTGTGGCGTACAGTTGAAACCAAGATGTGACCTTCTATAAATATATTTTTAATTTATTTCTCTTCTGTTATCATTTTCTTAAGCTTGTGCTACTTATCTTTGCTTATTAAGAACTACTAATCGTTTCACTTTTAAAACAATTTGATAAGAAATTACTTGTTTCAGTGCAATCTCAGTGTTATGGTGTGTGATAATCAACATTCTTTTAGGAATTCAATAATGAAATTTCAATTTGTTATGATAATAGTATCTTTTAGTTTAGCATTTACAATTAGAGCAGAGGCTTTTGGTAAGAAAATAATTTTTATAGGATAATATCCTCAGTATGTCAAGGAAATTATTTTAGAATGCACTGATGGCGTTCTTTATCAAGAAAATGACTGCAATGACTGTTTTTGCGCTGGCGGGGATTTAATCTGTAGGAATATGAAATGGTAAGTGTAATTAATAGATTTAAAAGAATCTTAAATAATTTTCACATTAATATTTTAGTTCTCCTGAAGTAAGGGATGGTTGTACTGCTGGAACATTTTGGTCTAAAGGATGCAATACATGTTGGTGTCTTAAACATCGTGGTGTAGTTTGTTCAGTTACTGAATGTTAATTAGAACGCAATAAATTATGATGTAAAGAAATTTAGTTATACTTCAAATTCCAATTATTAAAGAGTTCGTTTAAATGATGTTGGAAAATTCTACTAGATGTAGTATCATTCTGTTAACCTATCAACATCTATGTCTATAAAAGCGAACGTAAACAAAGTGCAGATAAACAAAATGCTCCCTCTTAACTATTAGTTTTATGTGTTTGCATACTTACTATGTGAAGACTTTTATCGTTTTGCAGAAAAATTTAGATTTGGCTTACATAAAGCATTGAACCACAAAACTGTGACAATTATGTTAAAAAATCATTTGTATCGACATGCTAGTATTAATTAATGTTAATGTCAATAAAGTCCTATTTAGTTATTGTTATAAATAATATTTTAACTTTTGTAGTTGCTATTACTGTCACTGTCATGATTTACGACTAACATAATCCTGCGCTACTATCTACTTACTTTACAATAAGACCTCTTTTGGTCTTAGCCCATCTAAACTCAGCGGTGGCCTATGAGCGAAGGTTAGAAGGTTATATGCACAATAAGAAAACACTGTTATACTTAAGGAAATTTATTTAAATCAAAGCATATATCAGAGATCAAAAATGATACGAAATAAAAATATATTTATTTAAATAATTAAAACAATTATAATTTAATAAACTTCAATAAAACTTCGGTCAGAAAACAATTTATACAAAAAGCCGCAGCAGCTAGAAGCCGGTCGGCGGTAGAAACAGCTCTACTAAACTGAGTGAAATAAGAATCACCAAGAAAGGAAAACTTGTTATTTGACGTGATTAATAAGCTTTACTAAGAAAGTAAAAAAAAACATCAGTAAAGACCTGGAAGGAAAACGTGGTAATGACATCCTTAATGACAAACAATCCTTGTATACAGTGTTATACATATACAGACCAGAAGAATTAGAGCCTAAAAAAGGTGAGAAATTATTTTTAAAACTAACACTATATAACAGACTGTTATAAAGGACTGATTGATCTGGAAAGTTTGGAAAGAACGCCTGGAATTAAAAGAAATTATGACTTACGTCATGCTATTCAAAATATTGAAAAATTTCAAGACAATCCAAGGTCTTCCACTGATTATGCAAAAGATACGTTTAGAATTCACAAGATTGTAAAGTGACAAATCAAGTCTGAAACCTTACAGGTATAATGTTATTAAATGTCTGGAAAACGTAGGGAATCTACTCTGGACACTCGTAGACACTAAAAAACCAACAAAGTATTAGTTCGAAATTGCAAGTTACGTCATGCCATTTGAGACGTAGTTTTAGTTCTATTATTTACTACCTTGTAGCTTCTAGTTACCAGTTCACAGTTACCAAGTAAATTCATTGTCTTCTTCACAGCTTTCAAAGCAGTGACAATGCTTGAATATTAATTCGTCATACTAAATGTAGTTATATGACCTTTTCTTCTTACTTTGTATAAGTGTAGAGTCATTAAAAACTTAAAGAAATCTACCCAAAGAAAATAAAGTTAGTGAGTCATTATTAAAAAATTATACCTAAGCTTTACAATAAAATGTCTTTAGCACTATTTGAATCTATTGTTTCTGCCTGGAGAGAAAAGCTAGCAAATATTAAAGAAAATTTCAAGCACCCACCAGACAACGTCATATGCATCTCTGTTACCTTCAAGATCAGAATCATACTTCTCCTAGTGTTGGATTTCTGTGCTAACTCTTACACTGCATATTAAGCTTTGTCATCTTATTAGTCTACACGCAGTTACTACAGAGTTCTGTTTGACGTGCTTGTGTGCATTAAAAAAAATATAAAATTGATATAAAAAGTAAATCGTTGAGTTCATATTGACATCATTCGGGAGCAGCAGGTAATCCTTCTTTCGTAATTGTCATTATTGCAATAGTATCAACAAAATATGTACTATTTTCTCCTATATATGTTATAGAAAAATTTTTAGGTTAAGGTAGTTTAATGGACTTTAAACCAAAAACACACCAATTGGGGTTATGTGAGCCACCTTAGTGAAGGGTTAGGTAAGCCGGCTTATCTAATCCGCCATTATTCTTTTATGGTCATTTAATTGTATCTGGAACTTACCGAAGTTATTTTATTATTCAGGTTGGCTCAACATGCCCCGGAATAGAATTGGAACCATTAAGCATCGTTCATACAGTGATGATCAACTATTGTCAACAGTCAAACAAGTTTCAGAGGAAAACAAATCAGCTCGCTATGTCGCTAAAGTGACAGGAATCCCCAGAGCTACTCTTAATAGATATGTTATTAAAGTTTGGAAAACGTAAATTTTAACCCCGGCAGTGATCACTTAGAAATATTTACAATAGAACAATAAATATTGCTTGCCAACTATATAAAACATGCCTGCTTAATTCATTTTGGACTGTCAACTTAACACAGTAGAAGATTAGTTTTTCAATTTGTTAATGCAAATAATGTGGCTATTCCTGGTGGTTGGAAGTCCAATAACATGGCTGGAAAAGACTGGCTTTATAGTTTTATGACTAGGCATACTCTGTCGTTAAGAACACCAGAACAAAGTAGCTTAAGTAGAGCAACCAGTTTCAATAAACATAACGTCAACTTGTTCTTCAATAACCTAAAAGAAGTAAAAGAAAAATTCGGGTTTTCTCCTCAAGATGTTTACAATTTGGATGAAACTGCATGTACTACTGTCCATAAACCGCCAAAAGTTCTAGCCAAAAGAGGCCAAAAGATAGTCGGTTAGATAACTTCAGCCGAACAAGGCACATTAGTTACTTTTGTTGCTATCGTTAGTGCTACTGGTAAAGCTATCTCTTCGTTTTTGATTTTTCCACTTGTTCATTTTAAGGAGCACATGCTACACAATGCTTCAATCGGTAGCAAGGGAGCTGCCTCCCCTTCTGAATGCATGGTCAGTGATCGGTTTCTGTCTGTGCTTAAAAATTTCGTTGAACACGAACGACCTACAGTTGCTAATTCAAAATTAATAACCTTGGACAACCATGAGAGTCATTTGAGCATTGAGGCATTAGATTTTGCTAAGAAAAATGGCATAATACTGCTTACATTAACACCACATTGCAGTCACAAGTTGCGGCCACTAGATGTGGCTGTTTTTAGATCATTCAAAAAATTCTACAATGCAGCTTGTGACACGTAGATGATTAACAATCCGGGAAAACCAATCACAATTTACAGTATTGCTGGTTTAGTGGATGACGCTTTCCCAAAATCATTTACGCCCTTGAATATTTATAATGGCTTTAAGAAAACGGGTATTGAAGAAGATTTTTTATCTGCTTTTGTAACTGACAGGCCTGCTTCACCACATCAACCAATAGCCTCAACATCGCGGAATTTAGATGAAGAGTTAAGTTTAATGAATCATTTTCTGTATTAATTTACTGCAATTAATTAATATTCAAGATGTAAAAACAGTTGTCCAATAACTATAAGGATAAAATGTTGAGAATGCAGTTATTGGACAGCTGACATCTAGTAGAAAACGGCATTCCCTTTCCAGTTATCCTTTTCGTAGATGAGCATCAGTCTCACCTTACATATGATTTAAGCGTTTTGTGTAACAAACTTCAAACTAAATTAATTGCCCTTTACCCAAATGTCACATGTATACTACAGTGTGGCAGCGTTCAGGCCACTTAAGACCATGTGGCACAAAAGTGTTAAAGAATGGCAAACGAAAAGTTTTGGGCAGGTTTTGAATAAGGAATTCTTTGCTCCACTACTGCAAGATGTTGTAGATAAGGCGTAAAGCTTGAAATACTAGTTAACGGGTTTCCAGCATGTGGTCTTTGCCCTTGTAATCCTAACGCTATTGACCATACGAAATGTTTAGGGAAAAACACCAATAGAGAAGACCAGCCTGATACACTCCTAATGACTTATGACGATTTTTGTGGAAAAGTTGCTGCCTGAGAAAATAAAAAGTTCCAGTCTGTTTCTGAACTTGCTCCAGTAGACGACAGTGAAAATTTTTGTGATCTGTATAAAGTATGGAAGCATTTCAAAGGTCAAGTTCAACAAACTCCAACAACAAAACATTGTAATTATTCAGTCAGAAACTTCAAAGGATAACACAGTAGCGAAACAGAAAAAAAACAACTTATACTATAACAGTAATAAAAACGTTGGTAAGGAAATCATTAGCAACGAAAATCCGAATGAGGAAATCATGTCAATACAGTTAGAAGTGTTTAATCTTAAATTAAACAGATGATTTTCCTCTTAAAACATAATTCCAATTTTCTATAAAATTAAATCAAATAAAAATTTTAATATAAATTAATAAAGAAGATTGTAGGTCATTGCAAAAGTTTCCTGAAGTTTGACATGGTCCTTCCATCTATTCTCTTGGAGACTGGTCCGTCACGATCTTCCGAGGGAGAACCAACAACTAGGGACTCGACAACCACTATATCGACCAAGCTCACTCTGCACATGGGTCATCATGGAGAAGATATTCAAAATCCGAGGAAAGGAGAAGATGCTAGCGCATTTGTTCCCGCAACAGCTCTTCGCATCAATAATCAGTAACATCACATGGAACAATCTTTTGCCGAGCCTACATCTACAACGCAACTTACAAGGGCAGAAGGCAAGAAGTTCCACCCACCAACAGATGCGAAGAAGTGCAGACCGATCGTCTTCAAACACCAACAAGATGAAGGGCATGGCCGCTTGTGAAATCAACACAATGAAGCAATCTCGTGCGCTCTAGGGTGCCCTCTCGTAGCTGTGTCAAGTCATCTCAATGAGGCCGAGGATTTACGCTCTTCTGCCTTACCACAGAAGAAGATCCAATACTCATACATACAACAATCAACGACCGCTGCATTAAAGAACAAACACGAGGTACGAATACCCTCGACCTTGAGCGAGGAAGAAATCCTCTTTAGGACTCAACAGGCAGGTCCGCTACAAGGACTGCTCAGGGAAAGGAGCAGAAGCGAGTAATCGCACAACCAGAAGCTGCACCAGGTTTAAAACCGGCCCTACTTAGCACTCGCTACACGAAGCGGGTGCACACACACGGCAGCTTATAGAAGCTGTATTAGAAGCAACATCCGCTGAAAGACAACGCAGTTACAAGTCCGCTGAAGGACAATAGAAAAGTAGAAGTCCACTAATGGATAACGCAGCTACAAGTCTGCCGAAGGACAATAGGAGAAGTAAAAACCCGCTGAAAGGCAACGTAAGGACAAGGAAGTAAAGAGGTCACAATGCAGCAGAATCCGGTCAGCTTTGGAAAGGATTTACGCCCCTTTGCAGAGTTCGGAGCTCACATACGTTCAAAGAAAAAACGTATCAGAATAAATATGGAAGAAGCAACACAATGGGTCTAGAAGTCATACAACGTCCAATAAATCACAAAACAAGAAGCCACAACAACATTAATCAATTTATAAATTCCATTTCAGCTTTCGTGACGGAAAAAGAAGTGAAAACACCAATCACTTCACCAAGCTTTGGGGTCACCAATTATCAAAACCAAATTTATTTATTTCTTCGTTTTATTATTTTATCAAAGACTCCATTAAATTATTTACTAACTTCAAGTCTCTAATTTTCAAGGATTCAACTTCTACAATTTAAGTAAAACTTGTTTCAATTAACATCTTTCCAATATCAAAAAACTTCTGCTTATGTTGTTAAAATGTGATACTTGTAATAATGTTATAATTGCATATTTGCAGAATCGTTATTTATCTGTGTTACCTAGTTGTCAATTGTGTATAAAAAAAAATTTGGAAACTTAATAAAACAGTATTAACCACTCATTTGGTTGTACTCACTACAAATGTGTTGCCGGTATAAGCCTTTTCTACCGTCTTAAAGAGATTGTGAGGCTGCAATCTCAGCAATACATCAACACAAGCTTTCGAAACATTTCCTGAAGTTTGACAATTAGATATCGGTTATGGAGACTGTGGCCAATTAAATACATTACAAGAGAATGGTTCAGGACAACCTGAAGAAGAAAAATTCCCATTTGCTGTGACTTCCAAGGCATATCAAGAAATGTGGGAGCACAAACAAGAGCTTTTATTAAAAATAAATAAAGAAGCAGAACAAAGCAAAAGAGAACCAGAAAATCAAAACTGAAATGAAAGTTATTTGTAATGTGTGCAACGTAATTGTTAAAACTGAATCCTATCTCAAGTGTGATTCTTGTGAAAAGCATTTTCACAACCAGTGTGTCCCTCGCACTCACCAGATTTATATACCTACTGAAGATGAAGATACATTTTTGTGCCATAACTGTTATAAAGAGTTGGATGATATAGACAGCACAAATCATAATTACGAGTATGAACTATTTGAGAGTACCGAAGAGAATGCTGAAGAACCTGAAATGGCAAACCATTTTATTGAAGGATTGGAGACTAGAAGCAACACTGGAGAAAGCAATGATGATTAAGACACAGACTAACTGTACAGATTTTACATGTCAGAGTCAAAAGAACTGTATTACTAAATGATTTACGTTAATTATATAAATAATTTTAACAAAGCTGCTGTTTATCAAACCTTTCAAACAAGCCTACAGAGCTACAGGTGCATCGTGAATGTGTCAAAATTTAGCGGCTAAACTTCCTGACTTTGGCGTAGCTGCCACGATCCATTTAAACATGACATAGCATTAACTACTACCTGCTACTATGGGCGCGTTAAACGGTAATTCCGCTGGCAGTGCTGAGCAGCAGTGCATTCTAGTCACTTAAGCAGCGGAAACGCCCAGTACATTGCCAGCAACTCAACCGTTGAGGTGTATCAGTCGAATCAATCAAACTAATTTTTATTCATCATTTGTATTCTTCTTTCTGTATTTCCAGAGCTTCTTAGTCTAACGGATGCAATACAGGCTAGCGTGTTGAACATCGTGAGGTACTTTGTTTAGCTGCAGAATGTTAATTAGAACACAATAAAATTATCAGAAGAATAAATTCAGTTACATTTCAATTTCCAATAATTATTAATAAAGAATTCATTTAGTATGTAATCTTGGTAAATATCCTATCACGTGTAATATCATTCTACTTATTTACTTTCTGATATCTACGTCTATAAAAACATAATTCAAATAAACAAAGTACTATCTCTTAATTCTTAGTTTGATATTTACATTTATAAAGATTTACATCATTTTGAATGTTAAGCTATTTTTAAACTACAAACAATTTAGTACAAACTTGTAACCCGTATTATCAGTTTCACTTTAACAGTTAAACTGGGTACTTGAAAAAATTTCATTTAGATCATTAATAGAAATCATTTTCATATTTCTTTTAAATTTACATATAAAGAATGAAATCCACAATTTTACTGATATTGTTCGCAGCGATTATTGTAGTTAACTGTGATGTAAGAAAAGAAAAATTTCGTAAGTGCAATTAGTTTTTCATTAGAATTTTTTGATTTAGTTTTGGTTTCTTCTTTTTTAGAATGCGTTAATGATGTTCCTTACAAGGAAAATGATTGTAACAACTGTTTTTGTGCTGCTGGAGGTTTAGCTTGTACAGCTATGGCCTGGTAAGAATAAGTTGAAGTATTTAAATTTCTGTTTATGAACATTTACGATTTTTTCTACGATTAATTTATATTTTAGCCAGACTCATATGGATGGCACATATAGAGATTGTGAATTGGATACAACTTGGAAAAATGATTGCAATCAGTG